>QKQZ01011739.1:0-13272 GCA_003595255.1 Solenopsis fugax | reverse complement strand
CTCGAGTAAGCCACGCTCGATCTTCCTTTCTTTCCTTCTCTCATTCCCTCTCTCTCGCCGATAGGCGCCGTTCGTTCGACGCGAACAACGCGAACGTTGCGACGAAAGGATCGGCCCCATCGGCGACAGGCGTCCACGAACGCGGGCGTGACGAATGGAAAAAAGTCGCAGGGCGAAGTCGCGCAGCGTGTCGACTCACCTCGGTCCCGGCCTCCGGAGTCCACTCCTCCTCGGAGGCACCCTCGACCTCCGGATAGTCCGGATCGTCCACCTCGTAATCATCCTCGTCCGAGTAGTCCTTGATCTTCTTCATGCTGCCTTTGCGCGAAATGTTTGCCGATTTTTCGAGACACTGTCCGCGGAAAAAGCGTCGTTACGCGGGCGACACGCGCTAGCAAGAACGGCGAGGAACCGGAATGCGTGGACACCGTGCACACGAAGTATCGCAAACAATATGGCGGTCGGTAAGAGAGAAGGGAGGAGGAGCGCTCCCTTTATTATCGCGAATACGCGCGAACACGCGGCGTGGCGTTGCGGCTGAGGAAACCGTCTCCCGATGGCAGCACTAATTCTATTCGCGGTGCTTCCTGAAGACCGGTCTCCGATTAGCTTGATCGGTTGATTAAATTTTGTAATAATCAACTGCAAAACTTGAAACCGATCATCCCTAACCTAATTTTTTAATTTTTTAAAATAAAAAATTACTTAATTATTAATTTAAAGTACATTTTACAAAAAAAATAAATTATAATTTGTAGAAAATAAACAAGGGAAACAAAATAATACGATCAGTTTTAAGTTTTGCAGTTGGTTATTCTTATAAATATAATAAGCTTCTCTATCACAGCAGGTGATAAGGCCTAAAAAAAAGAGTTTAGGCCGTCACACGTAAATAACACAGAAAAAAAATTAGTATCAAATCAACAATCCATTGTTTCATATATAAGCAAGAATATAAAATCTCTTTGGAAGTATTTATAATTTCAAAGAGACATAATTTGCTAACATAAAGACATTTTTTTTCTTCATGTAAGCAAATTATGTCTGATCAAGATTATCACATTCTTCCAAGAAGATTTTATATTCTTGCTTATATATGAAACAATGAATTGTTGATTTGATAGTCATTTTTTTCTGTGTATAAATACTACTCAATCAGCAGATAATATTTTTTAAATGCTATTTAAATATTTAAAGAGCATTATAATGAAGAATAAATATTTATTTTTTATTATAACGTTTCTTAAATATTTATAAAACATTTTTAAAACATTTTAAAAACATTTTGTCTGCTGTCTCTGCTGATTGAGAAATAGCACGCTGAAAAATGCAAGTGGTCAGCAAGCGAAAATCGGTCGATCACAGGTGGAAACTTAAGCAGTAACAAATTAAACATGTTGATTTTATTTAATGTGTTTGTGTCTTACTCCTCAAGTTTTTTTATATACCCTTAGCTCTAGTCACCTTATTGTTACCCGTGGTAAAAAAAGAAATTCTGTAATAATTTTTTACATTAAAGGGCAGTTCCTTATTTCAGATAGCTGGCCTTTAGATTTATTTATTTTTTCAAAACTCAATTTTGTTTCAACAATATTGATTACCTGTAAAATAACCAGCAAGGACTGGAAGTATAACTATATGCCGAAAATGCGGGTTCAAATCCCACTTTGATCAGAAACTTTATTCGATACCTCTCGGAAGGTAATGTGACAAACCACCGAGAATATCTTACCAAGAGAACCCCTCTAAATTAAGCCGTTCAGAATTGATATTTAATCCATTAAATCTTATATTATAAATGTAAAACCTTGTTTTAAACTTCATTCATATGTTCATCTTCCTGTAGCCAAACTTTTTTGTTTAAGAAAAAAGTTACACAACTAATAAACGGAGAACAATGATCAAATCACTGAGACCTAAGAAATATAGGCATATATTTTTTAACTTCCAAGTCACATGGTAATGCAGAGAATAAACGAGCAATATTCTTGATGCGAACACCTCGGTGATTGTTAATAATTTTTCGGACTCGCGCAAGACCGGGTCGATATAGGGGTTGACGCGTGCGCCGACGTCCGACGCCGCGTCGGGACGCCGTTTCTTCCGTATTTACGATAGTGGCGGTACCAGCAAAAACCCTGGTGCTGGGGGTAAAGAGTAGACGGAAAGACGTCAGGGAGAAACATGTTCGAACTCTACGGTGTTGGTAAGGACGGCATGGTGTATCGCTCGCCGCCTCCTAGAAGAAAGGAAGTCGACATCCTTTCGGAGGTAGGTAGGACGACGAGCACGCAGCTAAAGGTCTCTTGTTAATTGCGAAGAGAGTCGAGAGCTTCTTTCTAACTGACTTGTCTGCGGATCCCCAGAGAGCATACGATGATATATTATTTATCTCCTGTAATTGATGACTGCATGAGCTGGGACACGCACATACTACGTGTGTCACCCCTGCCGATCTTTTCCTGGAGCAATACAGATCAATTCTCTCGATTATAACATCTCCGAGATATTATTTTATTTTATACCTCGACATAATTTCTCGAAAAAGTTGGAAAATAGTCTGGGAACATTTCTTATTTATCCGCTGTTGACGCCATGTGACACTTGGAATCCATACAGTACAGAACATTTCAACAATATTGCAGCGACATTGCAACATTTCAGCAATATTGTAGAAATGTTGAAAATATTACTGCAACATTGTTGAAATATTCTGTGCTATATGAGTAGTTATTATATATATTTATTACATCTATGTTTTTTTAAATATCAATAATTTAATCAATTCTTCATTTATGGATGTACAATCTTTTTCATAAGCAAAAAGTCCTGTTAGAGCTATATTTCCATAAAGACAAATCATATTTGTTAAGATACTCAAGATTACAAGCGTTTAGTTTAAAAATAAAAGTCTGAAGATGTTTCCTATTACGCGAAAAAGACGCGAGTTTCTATTTAAGAATCAGATTTTACGATAAGTGCTATGATAAGTTTGGCCGAGAAAATGATGTGCGGATAATTTGCACATAGCTCTCTGAAATGTTGATTCACCATCGATGTTTTTTTTTTACTCGAGCAATCGTCTGAGGAAAGTCTCCCAGGGATGTTTCATGCAAAGTAGTTTTCTATACTTATTTCTTCATTCAAGGCAGACGTGTTTTTCCTCAGTCTTTCATAACTTAGGAGCCACTAATAGCCGGTGTAACGTGACAATTCGCGGATAATACTCGGAGAATTATGCAATCGTTGCAATCTTCGTATTTAATTTACGGAGACGATTGCTCGGAGGCTAGCTCGGCAACTTTGTAAATCGACGCACTTTTGCAGACCTGCCTGCAGCTCTCGTCGCCAGAATTCATGAGAAAATTGCCCAACGGCGATGCACTTCACCACATCAAGGACACGGGTGTCTCGACTTCCTTCAACAAGGCTAAAGAACCACCAAGAGAGAGCAGTGAGTCTATATAAAAATCGTTATTGCACACGGGGTAAGATTGCTCAGATAGCTGAGAGGGTCATATCGTGAAGTTTTTATTTTATATTTCGCCGATGTAAAAACACGCAAGAAATTACAAGTTATATGGTAAGAATTTTACATTAGAATCAAATGTAAAAACTACATGGTAGCAAGGTTGGATAAATTAATATATTTTTTTAATTAAGTTAAAGTTAATGGCTTATAAAATTAATTACGTTAAAAGTTACATGAACAAAAAATCAACTCAATTAAAAGTTACGTTAAAATTAAATTAATTTAAATTAAAAATTAATTTTGAAAACCATTATTCATACTAAATTAGAAATTTGTAATTTTTTAAAGTTGAATCTAAACAGTTATAATATGAATCATCAAACAAATTTTTAACATTTTACTTGTAAATTAAGTTTATAGAAAATAACAAAGAAATGTTTTTTTTTTATATAAATAAAACTTTTAACTTAGGAAAAAAATTAAATAATTAAAGTTTGTGTTTCAAAAGTACTAGTTAAAGTAAAAAATTATTAATTTTATTATTTAACTTTTGACTTTTTAATTAGTTACTATCCAACCCTTGTAGATAATTAATTCATTATATAACAAAACGAACATTTAAGCATTATTTGGACGATTCTGCGATGTAAAAACTGAATTCGTGAGAAGTCAAAAGTTTTGTACGAAGAATTTTATATTAGAATCAAGTGTATAACGGGTACATTCTGAATAATTACCCAATTTTATAACGAAGCGAATACTTGAGCGTTACTTAAATTATCGATTATTATCTTAATGAACGGTCGAGATATGAGTTTTCTCTAGTGCTAGGTACACATTTAAATATACGATTTGCATTATATCTATCGTATTATATTCATGCGTCTGATAGCAATTATAATTACTGCTATCAGGGTAAGTGACGACCGACAAAGTGTTAAATCAGATTAGCACGGATTTAATTCGTCGTGTCGCGCACGATTGCCGAGCACTTTCACGATTATCCCATCATCCCCGATCGTTTCTGACGATCGAACAGGTGACAACCTCGATAGTTTCTTTCTTTTCTCCAATTTCGCACGTCAATGAGCTCGCTTATGTAAAAGTCTCCGCGAGCGAAGGGAAGAAAAGCCGTCGCGTGAGGCGAAATGACGAGCGCAGCGAGTGACGGTCTCGCAATTTGATATGATTTCTATTTACGGCTCGACGATCTCCCTCCGATCGCAGAGATCGAAGTTTCGGTCACGGCGGTTTCACGTACGGATAAGTACGATCTACGCTCCGCTGGTCTTCCCGGTCCAGGAAGATTCCGCTGCGGTCGTCCCGAGTTAGTTTTTGCAACGGGCTGTTTTTGAACCTACTGCGAAAGTATTAGCAAGTTAACACATGTATAATTATATAATAGACATTTAATTATATTTTATGTATAAATTATAAATAAAATAAAAATAAATGTAGTTAAAATATAAAAAAAAAATATAGAAAAAATCTAAAGCACACTTATCATAAATATTTGAAATGTTGCACAATGATTAAACTACAAAGAAAAATGCTTGAAAATCAAAAGTTTCTCATACATTAAATTTTGTATCTTTTTCTAGTACTATATATTTCTTTGTGGTTGATAAACATTAAGTATCGTATCTATTTGTCGATCAAATTGGAAAAAGATTTATAATTGAATGATCGCAATCTTTTAGTTAATCGAAGATACAGATCAGATTTTGATATTGGACAATGTTGCAGGAGGCAGTGCCGTGAGAAGATGGATGGTAATGACTGGATTCTTCTTCCTCGGATGTGCCTTAGTGGCCGGAGTAGGTTTGCCCCTCGCCCTGGAACTCCGAAGCTCTCATCTGCTGGAAGCTAGATTGCAGGTGGTCCGAAGAATGCTCTCAGAAGTTCCTTTGATCGATGGGTAACAGTTGTGTCTTATATACAAATTAACAGAAAATAGACTCCACCTTGAATTAAAATAGATTGTTAAAAATAAGTGATTATTTGGAATCTTAGAGAAATTTGCTCTTCAGTATCAAAATTTTGCAATAAAAAGGACCTATAAAAAAAAGTACATTTAAAAAGAAGTATATATACACTTAGCTGTACTCTGCATTTATCTTCTATGTCAGGAACAACGACTTCGCCTGGAACCTCCGCAAGCACCGCGGCAGCACAAAGCTGGAAAATTTCCCCTTCGACGAGGATCTATCGCGCAACAGCAGCTGGGGCCCGCAGTGGCAGACCGACCTGATCCGCTTGGAGCAGGGGATCGTCGGGGCGCAATTCTGGTCGGCTTACGTGCCGTGCGAGTCTCAATTCCTCGATTCCGTGCAGCTCACCCTCGAGCAGATCGATATCGTGCGCCGGCTCACGTCGCGCTACCCCAAGCGCATCAGGATGGTGACGACGAGCGGCGAGCTGGAGGCCGCGCACCGGGACGGGGTGATCGCCAGCCTGGTGGGGATAGAGGGTGGCCACAGCATCGGCACCTCCATGGCGGTGCTGAGGAGCTTCCACCGGCTGGGCGCGCGCTACATGACCCTGACCCACAAGTGCAACACTCCGTGGTGAGTTCGTCGGGAAGATTAATGTCTCTACGCTCGCGAGACGCGCACATGAGCGTTGCGCGTGCAATGACAGCGGAAAGGAATGAACCTTGGAGGAGCAAATTGGCAACTTATATTTGCTAATGTTTGCTTTCACATCACATGGTTTATATTTACATACATTATTAGAAGAGTTTTGATAAGTCCCTGGAAGCTTATTACATCTTGCACCGAGCGATTAGCTTGAACATAAATAAATGACATCTTAGTTCTGCATAGGAAGTGACCGCAAATCTCGCATCCGCGCTCGTAAACTTTTTTCTTAACCGTAGTCGATTAAATGAATTTCTTCTGGATTGGATTTTTATTTCTATGTGATCAAATCGAATATCCGAAATATCGGTTCTGATTTCCAGGGCAGACTCATGCTCCGTGGACGATCCGAACTCGGACGCGCCCTCCGATTTCCATAGCGATGGCCTCTCGCCGTTCGGTAAGGCGGTCGTCCGGGAGCTGAATCGGCTCGGCATGCTCGTGGACCTCTCTCACGTCTCGGTGAGGACGATGATGGACGCCCTCGCCGTGACAAAGGCACCCGTTATATTCTCGCACAGCGCAGCCAAGGCTCTCTGCAACTCCTCGAGCAACGTCCCGGATGATGTACTACGAAATTTGGTGAGGAAGAGAAATTCACATTTTCTATCCTGAAATTCACATACGCAAATAGCTACTACACAGAAAGGATAATTTGGCTGAAATACTGAAAGATCTGAAAATAATTATGTTGTACCATTAAGAAATTTATATCGGATGTTTAAGCTGATTACTAGACTGTCAAAATTTTTTGCAGCAGAATCATCATGCTTGAACATCTGACATAATTAATTTGATAGTCCAACATTATTATAAATTATTTTTTTATCTGAATCTATAGTTAATTTTTTAGATATTACAATAAAATTGTTCTTTCCGTGTACCTGTGCATATTGTGCGTGCACTGTCTTGAAATCACCGTGATAAACACTATAGAGAACAAATGATAGAAATAAATGAATTCAACTTTAAAGAGCTCTCGATCGAGCATCAATTTTTATATTTTAATTTTGTTTGAATCTTCTCTGAATGTAGATAGTTTTTTTTTGTAATCTGTAAGCCAGATTTATTCTAAATTTTAATTTTTAGTAATTTTGTAAACATAAACCATTTATTCAAGTTAAACAACTCTCGATTGAATATCAATTTTAATTTTATCTTAGTAATCCAATTTCTCTGAATGTATACAATTTCTTTTTAAGTCCGAATTTTTTATTTATCCGCCTACATATGAATTTTTAATTATTCCGTGGGAATAAAATATTATGTAATGTTCATCGCGGTGACACAATATTTGCTCGAGGATATTTAATCGCGTGGCTTTCATCTCTGCTTCCTCCAGTCACTCAACGGTGGTCTGGTTATGGTCAGTTTCGACAGCGCGCATTTGAGCTGCGGTGATAAGGCCTCCATGTACGACATTATAGGTAAGTGGCGCGATATAAGAAACATTAAAAAAAGATCGAAGGTCAAAATCATAGTAAACATAAAAAACTTCGAGATAGGGAACGAACGAGACACACAACGCCGTCTCTTTTTACAGCTCACATCAATCACATCAGACGAACAGCTGGCGTGAATCACGTGGGTCTCGGTGCGGGTTACGACGGCATATTGAGGTAGCTGAAGACGCGCCAGCATTGCCGTATCTTTATTATGCACCGATAGCATTAATGCATGTTCGCGGAAATTATGCAACGCGCAATGAAAATGAATTATCAATAATCTTCCGAGCAACTGCTAACAGTTCATTTTCAATGCTTATTTATTTTTTTAATTTACAATTAAAGCTGTCAAAGCTACAAAGTATCTTTGTAATTAACAATAACTTGTTAATAGTGATCTCGCTAAATTGTTTCACTAATTTAAAATGTAATGAACAGGATATTATATCTAGTTTTATTTGTTTTGAAGAATGAGCACGTTTAATAAAACATTCTGTGCTTGTTCGCTATAAAAATAATTATACGATTGCTCAATCCTCTGTTTGTCATCGGTGTCTAGTAAACTCTTATTTATTTCACGATTGACTATACAATGATAGAATAATAATTTCTGCTTGTGCTTGATAGATTAAAAAAATATAGATATATAGTTATAAGAAATTGCTACTTTATTCTATTATATAACGTATTGTATAACATATCTTCCAGCAGACTCAGATGAATCTGAGCGATAAAAGGATTGAAAGAAACGTTTGCACTTATTCAGGCCACCGACGGAATTGCCAGACGTTTCCGGCTACCCCTTGCTGCTGGCAGAGCTGACCAGAGACCGTAGATGGTCCGCGACCGATATAAAGAAGCTCGTGGGCGGAAATTTGCTGCGCGTCTTCAAGGAAGTGGAGGATCACGCGGCGACTCAGTCCAATCAGTTTCCGACAGAGGAGTGGATTCCTCAGGAACTCATCGAGGACAGCGCCTACTGCAGATACCACGACACGTAGAGTCGTCTTTCTCTCTCTCTCTCTCTCTCTCTCTCTCTCTCTTGCTCGTACAACTATTTCCGTTATCGACGTTGTTATTTGATTTCCACGAGGTGTTCTCTTCTAAGGAGGTATGATCGAAAAATTGAAATGTTTCAGTCTGTTCAAAAATTATATAGAATATTATTTAAAGTGAAAAATGTTATATTAAAATTTCAAATCGATTGACCATGTAGTTTCTAAGAAAATAAAAGTTAGAGTTCAAGTTAGAGTTTTATACATGGCATCTTATGACAGATGCATCGAATGACTGATATATCACGTTACGTTACTTTTTAAAATGTTTCTATATAAAAATTATATGAATAATTAGAACAAATCTTTTTGTATGTCCTTACAAAAATTTAACTCCATTTATCATGCAGTTTTTTCGTATACAAGTCAAAAGTTGATGGAAGCGTGTTTATGACCTAAAGATGACTTTTAATGAGCTAAAGAAATTTGGCAATGCTGTTGAAAAAATGGTTTAAAAAATTGTTACAACGATATTAGTTAAAAGGTAAGCTGTTGTAAGGTTTCAAGTTGTAGATAAGTATTGAAACATGCGATCATATATACAATAAGCATTAAAGCATCGCAGATTAGCTGTCTATTGTTCAGTCCGACATTTTTAATGGCAAAATAAAAAATATATAAATAGTATGTAAAATTTTATAAAAGATTATCAAATACACTTCATTAATTTAATTTTACACAATTAAAATCAGTAGTGATCTTATGTAATCAAAATATATGATAAAATTTTAACAATGTTATGTTTTCGATGATATAGGTCATTTTTTACTAAGATTGATTATACCTCCTTAAAAAAACGCATTTTATCATCTTTGTACCTGGAGCGTTCCAACTGTTTTACATTTTTAATAAAGTAGCGGTAGACTCTCTTCTCGTGTTTTATTAAAAAGCTTTGCGTCTCTTTCATCCCTAATAGATACGGTTCTAAACGAAACGTTATCTCTTTTCTTGTCTTCTGTTTCAATGGACGGATTACAATTCATCTGACGTCAATTCAACTACTCTTTTTCTTAGGAGATTATTCGTCCCGGAAGAAACTTGCATGTGAAATGGTATTTTATAGTAATCGCTTATAATCACATTAATGAGTTCTCAAGGACTTTTAATATGATATAAAGCGATAGAATTCTATACTGATGTTTACAAAACACAATTTGTGCGTATCTGATTTATGCTTTACGATTTCTTTTTTTCGAAATTGCTTATTTCGCTCGAGCGCAAAAACACGGATTAACAAATTCGATAAGCATGTTTGGAACTGCTTTACGATTAGTCCAGTTGCGTCACGTTCCCAATTGCGATTATGGTCAAAATGGACGATAGCAGTTAAGTCAATTTACTTTGTCTTGTGTCTCCTCTCTCCGTGTCCAGCATCACATAATATATGTTGAAGCAATTATTTAATCTCGGTGCACACATCTGTGCGCACGGACGCATACGACGCTATGGCTAACAGAGGCAGACGAGTCGCAGTATGTCAATTACATCGTTTAATATTTAACTCGAGGCTTATATTTCAATCGGGGACGGCGCCGTAAATAATCGGGCTTGATCTGTCATCTGAATCCCGTATGGTTCTTTCTCTCTTTCTCTAACAAATAAGTTGCGGAAGCTTCTACATTGTTTGAATAATTCATACCTGATGACTATTATGTGGAGGAGACTGTCTCGAGATTATTAATAGCAACTGCTTTTCTTTGTGTACACGTGTTTTTCACACCGCTCTGATTAACAATTAATCCGACGATAAAGATCATGACAAGTCGTTGAACCGGAGAACTTGCGAATATTTACTTGGCATTAATCGACCATTTAATAATCTGAGAAAATTATATTTAATAATGCATAATAATGCAACTTCTAAAATAATGCACATATTTCAAATATCACATATCGTTGAGTATATATAACAATTTTGTTAAATGTTTATGCAAAATTCATTCTCTATTTTTTTAATAATTAAAAAGTATTCCAGAATTTTTTTAACTCTACTAACTTTTTTATCTTATCACAGAAAGATTCCTTAATAAGAAGCGTTTCAATAAACTGATTACTATATCAGTAACTTCATACTATAGATTTAGTCAAAATATTTCATTATATTAATCAATTAAAACACTTTATCAATCTTTTTTCTTTTTTAAAGAAAGTGGTCACAGGGCTGATGAGAGTGTTGGCGCGGTAATCAGTGCGCAAGTTTATTAATGTTCAAAATACAGACTTTATTTCAATCCAAATCTACGTTTTGGCATCATTTTGGACCATCTTCAACAAGTAATATACAGAATATTTTATAATTCAATAAAATAAAATTTAATTCACATATATTTAAGATGTAGCTAAAAACAATAGATAAATTTTGATAAAATTTTTCCATCTAATTAATTAGATGTATTATTTTCTTTTAATTTGATTTTTTTATTAGGCCAACGGTTACAATTTTATAAGCTAAGCAAGTGTTATTAACAGTTTCGCTGACAGAACGATAACTCTCTCGACATGATGAAATCTATTTGATATAATTCCAGCGCATCGTAAACAAGGTATTTAAAAAATAAAAATAGAGCTCAGCAAGCGTGACTCCATTCTAGAATGGAGAATCATACTTTATCATTCGATCTTTTAACGTAGTATTAACTGAAATTTGACAATTACCAGATAACTTTACGTCATGCACATTATTTGAGTCTTAAAAGACCGACAAGAGATCGTTGATTCCACAACTTTCTACGACAGATAAGAACAAATTAATTCTAATAGGAATACTCCGCCGTGCAGCCGCGCTAGTTCCTACATTTTTCAGAAATCGTGAAAGTGCTGCATTGATACACCAAGGCACGCATCGAGAGAGCTTTCGCCTTCGTCTCTGTTAACTTGTTCTCGCGATGTGGGTCACGTGCGCCATAACACAAGTTGTAATATTTTTGCTTTTGAAAACAAAACCAGAGAAGCATCATCCGATTACTTTCCTCTCCTGAAGCTGTTGCTCAATAGTGCATTCGCAAGCGGATTCGACGAAGCGCATCGAGTTGAGTTTTGGGTCTTGTTGACGGAAAAGTAAATTTGTCCGATTACATTTCGTAATCATTCTTTTCTCTCGTTTAGTTATCGTACTCGATCGATTACATCGAAACTAAAAAAAAAACGCGATTAAGTATTGTTTCCTGACACTGACATAAGCTCTTTGAAACCGCAACTTTTTCAAGTCTCTTCTCTCCCCGCAATCCGCGAGTGGAGATGCAAGTGATGAAACAGAAAATTATCTGTACTAATTATGAAACTAATGAAAAAATTTAGAAAGAAAAAGATTAATTGTGCCAAAAAATATTAGCATGAAATAGAACAGAAATCTATCACCTCTCTGTGATAAAATAAAAATTCAGTTAAAAGATTCTGGAATATCTTTTAAATATTACAAGAATTCATTTTAGGATATAAAATATTTACATATCCTCTACAATTTGAAATATATAAATTGAAATATATTCCCATATATGCAATGAAGGAAAAATTCCTACATTTTAATAAATATTTATTCGAATGGTACTAATAAAATATTTACTAAATGTAAATGTATATTTATTTAGTACAAGAACGACTAATTTAATTTAAGTTCATTTTTTCTTGTAGAGAAAATATTTATATACCGTAAATAAATATGTTAGTACTATTCGAATAAATGTTTATTAAAAATTAGAATTTTTTCCTCTCAGTGTGGAAGATATTTCTGCCACACTGAGAGGAAAAAATCCTAATTTTTAGGATTGAAATGAAGAAATGCCACAAAAGGTTTGCCAAAAATTATCAGTAAAAAAGAAACGAAAAATTCTGCTGCAAATTACTGTACATTATGTACTACACATATAAAATTTTTTTCTGAGATTTATCGTGACGATACCATTTTTTTTTAGATTTACTGAGACTTAATTTTTGGAACCTATGTCTAATTACTGTCACATTATGTACTACGCATATCAAATTTTTTTTTAGATTTATCGTGACGATAACTTTTTTTTGAGATTTATTGAGACTTAATTATTGCAACCTATTTCGCAAACTCGTCTGAATCTCGCTAACAGCTACGTCGGTATTATTTAATTATTCTCTTTTCGCATACGTTTTAATAAAGTATCGACAATCTATAACGAGGTACAATATTACGAATAACGAACAGCGTGATATTTAATTCACGTGACTGCGTATCGCACGTCAACGTTAATATAAAAAATTCGACAGCCTGTAATTTTTTCTAGTTGCACGCGCAGCATTTTTTGCGGGTTCTCTTCCGGCATGAATATTTAATCCTCTTGATTGCGCGTCGCGCGTTAACGTCAGTATAAAAAAAATTACGATTATCAAAAATAAATTTCTAAATTTTTATCTAGCTCTACTCATTCAATTAATATTAAGTTTTTTATTATATTACATCTCGTTCAATTTTACCTTATTTCCTTCCTAATTATCTTATAATTTTTTTAGTAAAAAGATATTTTTTTAAATAAAATACAAAATTTTTAAAAATAAATATCACCATGTATTATATCAGTTCGACTAAAATCTCTGGTTTCTTTTCCGATCGTAGATTTTTCGCGAATTCCTCTTTTCGGCGCGCGATGTCGACCGTCCACGCGACCCATCGTCGTCGTCGTTCGCGAGCCACC
>QKQZ01011732.1:0-16124 GCA_003595255.1 Solenopsis fugax | reverse complement strand
AATAACCTCAGGAATATGTCCCTTCAAGGACCTAAGGTCTTTCTGAATCACCCTGTATGTATAATATATAGAGAAGAGTGGGGTATATCAGATAATGTTTCAAACAAGACCTTTTGAATTTAAATAAATACGGTTATGCAGATTTATGTGCCATTTATAATGTAAAGTTCTTATAAGACACCGAACATGTGACATGTGAGCAGTTTGACAATTTTCTGTCATAACATTCATAGAATGGATACGAATGTTTTCAGCTATGGTGCGAAAATTTTTTAAAAATAGAAAATTTTTTTAAATCATTATTAATAAAAGGTGTTAAAAGTTTGAAAGGTAATTGATTTAAGGTAATTAAAGAGTGTAAAATTCAAAACTATTAAGCGTTTTGTGATCATTTTTGAAGTTTATATAAAATTTATTCCGAAGTTCGAAAGGACTCGTGTTTAAATTGGACCTCTATATCGGAATTACAACCTAATCGTTGCACTGGTGATCGGCCGATCAGATCTGGTCCTAGAAATGTTCAATCAGTAAAATATTATGAGTTATCAGACTCGGAATAATTGAATTGTTTATTAATTTCAACTGTGATTATATGTATAAATTGTCATCAATTCTTTTTCTGAATAAAATTTTCAGCTGTCAAATTGTTCGTTTTTACTCAATACTAAAAAAAAATACATTAAAATCTTTTAAAATTCTAAAAATCAGTAAAAATAGGGGTATCCCATTTGGAATAGGGTGAACCAGTGGTTCTAAATCGGACCGGAAAAAACGTTTTTATGTTTTGTATTATAGTTCAACATAAGTGAGATACGTCAAAATAGTCTGAAGCAAATGAAGGGAATTAAATTATCTTTCCAACAGCACCTTTAGTTTTATTTTATTTGCGCCTTAAAGAAAGTAAAAACTGCTAATAGATCGTATTTACCCCACCCTCACCTATAGTTTACAACGTTGTATTTAATTTATATTTTCGTCAACGTCCTGTTTATAATCAAAAAAAGGAAAACTCTTTGTAAGGTAGAACTAATATGGCCTAGATCAATAGTGAGCGTACACACATGGACTGTAATGTTTTTCGGTACCTTTATTACTTCAAATCATAAATTTTAACCCATCTACTAAATTCCATTTTATAAGCCGATTTTAAAGAGGTTAAAGTTAAGATAAAAGTTAAGATAAGTCAATTCAATGGAATTGCTGACAAAAATAGTTCTTTGTGTACTCTTATATGTTAATATGTCAATAAATATGTCAATATATCAATAAACTTATAAATATAACATTCAATCTTTATTAACACTTTATTAATCATTTTTCTTAATCACTTTGTGTGAAAAAGAGGAAAACATAATTAGGCCATGTTGAGTACATATGTATTCCATATGATCTAAATGGCACTTTCTAAAAATCTTCACTGCAACCACGTAAATATTTGAAATTGTCCTATATTTTAAAATAATATTTAGGATTTTTTTCTACTTTGAATCTAGCCATCAGTATTTAATTTTGGACTTAGCAAAAAAATTAGTAAAAAATCACGAAGCTTAGGTAAGCCATAAAGGATACAGTTATATCATTTTTCAAAAAATAAAAAACAATTAAAATATGAAAATAAATAATAACAGCATTTTCTAAATAAATACGCATACCTACGGTGGTAGATATGATTCAGCCTCGATTATATAAAATTAAATAGTAAGTTTCAATTTTTTCCTTTACACTTGCCATTTTCAGTTTGTGGAAAAAATTTTTTAAATTTTATTTTTTGCAAAATTCTACACTTGAATTTGAAAATTGCATTTTTCTAACAAATTTCTCCTATTCATTTTAACTTACGGAAAAAACTTTAATTCCGAAAAAGCTTCAGAGCCGATGCCAAATGTTATTAAAAATATTAGAATTTCAAATTAACTGCATTATATTAGAGTTATCATTTGAAAAATGTTTTGAGAAAAATTTAACGTTTGATTTTAATGTAACTTTGATTCTTACTTTTTAACGTAAAAATACATATTTTTAAAACACATTATTTATGTAAGATCACATTACTTATCTCTAAATAAAAGTTTTCTGGTATTATAAAATACCCTATTTTTTTTATTGACAAAGAGTCTTATATAAGCTACTTTAAAGAAACACATAAAAACAATATAATTATAAACATTTAAATACTTATATGTATGTATATATGTGTGTATGTATGCATGTATGAATGTGTACATGTATATGTATGTAAAGCAAGCAACATACATAAAATTAATTTATAAATACAACAGTGTAACCTTTTTATCTTTAGTCATTGATGTATCCGTAGAATAAATTTTATATAATTATTTTTAATGTCTTCTTATATCCAAAATTGCTAAAACAATTCGTAATGTTGTCATTACAATAAAATCCTAATAGATGATCTAAAATTATATAACAAAATACATTTAACTTATACACATTATATTTGTTTATTCAAATATAATGCGTATAAGTTAAATGTAATTTGTTATATAATTTGTAAAGTTTGGACTGATATTCATAGTCGATTATTCCCAGACCATCTTAAGTAATTAAGTGGCGTTCAGCAACGTCAGCTTTGCAACTGTTGTAAGGTTCTTTAATATGATTCTCTTAGTTCCCGAATCTAAATGTATAAATCAACTATACTAAAGATTACACCCACTTAAAGATGTGTTAATATTTCTATTATAAAAATAAACTATATACATATAACATTCTATTTTTATTAAACCAATAGTTTTCCATTTTATTTATGCTAGTTATTTTTATTCTTACATTACTAAAATTTAAAAAATGACCAAATTCTAAATTTTTGTATAAATATTTTAAGATAATTTAGGATATATGCCGAACTTGTTTAAATCTTAATTTATCAAATATTATTTATCATATTTTAAAAAAGAGAAAATAAACTATACCAATAAAAACTTTTCATTCTTTACTACTATAAAAAAATAGAAAGATAAGATACTTATTTTCTTATATTTGAAAAAAATGTTAAAAAACTTTTATATTTTTGCCATATATCCCATAAGAATAGAAAGACAGCGCACAGATAATTTACAAATAAAGCTTATAAATAAGATGTAAAATAGCAATAATTTATAAAATGTAAAACATGTAAATATGAAGTCAGCTCGTATGAATTCAAAAACAATTTGAGTAATAAGACCAATAAGACAAACAAAGATTTGGTTGTTTATATAAATAATATCTCTTTCATTTAACATTCGACACAAACGTTTCGATTCTACGGAGTCCTCTTCAATGTATGCATTATTATATTTACTATAACGCATTGGTGTTCATTTTTTATAGTTCAAAATGCAAGCAGTTTTAAAAAACGCAATGAAAGTCAACTNTGTTCATTTTTTATAGTTCAAAATGCAAGCAGTTTTAAAAAACGCAATGAAAGTCAACTTATAAAACAAATGAATTGAAGTCATTAGTCTAAAAATCTCTTAATTGATTCGTCGTTTCCTGTCGACAGATCCGCAATCCGTTCTTTTTCGAATTTTATCACGGTCGAAAAAGAACGGATTGCATGCGTCGACAGGAAACGACGAATCAATTAAGAGATTTTTAGACTAATGACTTCAATTCATTTGTTTTATATATTGACTTTCATTGCGTTTTTTCAAACTGCTTGCGTTTGGAACTGTAAAAAATAAACACCGTTGCATTAGAGTTCTCTGTAAATGTAATAATGCATACGCTGAAGAGGACTCCGTAGAGTTGAAACGTTTGTGTCGAATGTGAACCCTTAACACACAAGTAGATCAGAGAGACCCCAAATGAAGTTTCGAACGTTTGCTGTGTGCAGACAGAATGAGATAACAGGTTCGGACCAGGGAATAAAAAAAGTTTGAAATCTGATCTTTCGATTGATATGGTTGATCAACTTTATTGATCAACTAGAATTCGAACGGCATGGCAGCAAAGTTTTTTTGGGGTCTGTGGGACTACCACTGTGTGTAAGCAAAACTTTTTTGTGAATAATCTTACATAAAAAAACCGGACAAAACACGTTCGAACAGGTCCGTTCGTGTATGTTACTCGCATATATTCTGTCTAAAGTTAGAATACTATACAGGGTGTTTCTTAAANGCGCTTACCAATTATATAGTGTTATTCCTTGCTAAAAACTGAGTCGAAAAGTCCTGAACCATTTTTTTCTATAATGCTTAATAAAGCAGTAGTTATTGTGTAAAGCTAATCCAATCAGCGCCGTCCTTTAAAAAGACATACGTCGGTGAACCGCGAGCTTAGTAGTATACGTGAGCCCTCGCCGCTATGTTGCTAGTTGCCTCTGCAACTTCGCTCTGCCGATATCGACGTGTCTATCTAAAGGATGGCGCTAATTGGATTAGCTTTATTTAACCCTTAAACACATAAGTGGGTCTGGGAGACCTTCCCGAAAAAACTTTATTTTTGTGCCATTTTATTTTAATTGAGCAATGAAGATGGTCAATCATAGCAGTCGATAGAGGAGACTTCAAGCTGTTTTTCCCTAGCCCGAATCTTCTTTCTCATTCCGTCTTCACACAGTAAGCGATCAAAATTCTAAGGAAATTTTCAATATGTGTTTAAGGATTAATAATTACTGCTTTATTAACCCTTAAACATATCGATCCTGTAAAATACGGAAACACATTTTCGGG
This sequence comes from Solenopsis fugax, assembly GCA_003595255.1. Taxonomy (NCBI): domain Eukaryota; kingdom Metazoa; phylum Arthropoda; class Insecta; order Hymenoptera; family Formicidae; genus Solenopsis; species Solenopsis fugax. The sequence goes on along the minus strand of QKQZ01011732.1, from coordinate 11,448 downwards.
TCTGAGAGACTTTTTCAACTTTGAGACGCTATAACTTTGATTACAATCAATATTTTTCAACAATTTTTTTTTTAAATGAAAGTTCAGAATCGGCATTGCCGAAAAATAATTTATTGTGCAGTTATAAATGAAAAACCATTAAGCAAAAGTGAGAAATTGGTCAAAAATCCACTTTTCCTTCAAAAAAATATCTTCGCAACAAAAAACTTTTAAGGACTTTACAATACGGCGTTTTAAAGCTCAAGAGTCATATTTTCAAAAAAAAATTATGTCATTGTCATTTCTATTAAAAAATATACTTATGTAACAAGGCGAATATGAGGTATTTTTGATTAATTCGNATTTTTGATTAATTTGTGTCTAAAATTGAAAATTGATGTGTTTCATGATATATTTCGGAAAAGCTCCCTTTTCTACAGCACTATATAGTATTCTAATTTTAGACAGAGTATATACGAATAATATTCGCGAACGGACCTGTTTGAACGTGTTTTGTCCAGCTTTTTTATGTAAAATACTCACAAAAAGTTTTACTCACACATTATGTCAATCCCACAGACCCTAACAAAACTTTGCTTCCGTGCCGTTCGAATTCTAGTTGACCAATAAAGCTGATCAACCATATCAATCGAAAGAGATTTCAAACTTTTCTTACCTCCTAGTTCGAACCTTCTATTTTCTTCCGTCTTTACACAGTAAGCGTTCGAAGCTTCATATGGGGTCTCTTTGACTCACTTACGTGTTTAAGGGTTAAAAAAAAATTGTTGAAAAATATTGATGTAATCAAAGTTATATAGCTTCTCAAAGTTGAAAGTCTCCCAAACCCGAAAATGTATGTATTTTACGGGATCGGTGTGTTTAAGAGTTAAATTAAAGAGTACTACTATCTCTCTGCACTTATATCACAAAATAATCACTCTAAGTCTTTCTACAATAATAATTTTACGGTTAAAATACATGATTGCGATACTTACGACAAATCAATTAAACTCCATATAGTTTCATTAATATTAACAGTAAAAAAAACTGAAATCACAATACAATATTAATATGACATAAAGGCAAGAGTGATTGTGTGTAAATTACCCGTACTCCTCATTTTTCTGACTTCTGTGGCGTAAATGATAAATATGCAGTACAACGCCATCTCTTTCGATTTTGTATATTTTCATGCGTAAAATATATATATATATTCTGAGAAGGAAAATCGTCACTCAAGTCCCGCTTCTTTTTTTATTTTTTAAAGTTTCTTGAAGTTAGTAATGAGGAAAATAATAATTTATGGCTCTAAATGCCTGCGCATGTTCATGAGCTAGATGTCATTTATGAATTAAGTAGGTCATTTCGTTTTCTGCACAAGTGCACATATTTATTAATAAGCTATTTATAACCTTAAAAAATGTGGAAAATGAGACCGTGTATCAGTTGTACAATTGAATAATAATTTCTTGTATTTTTATTCAAGATGTTCGTGATACTAATATATAGCTACAATTTATCTGTAAAATGTTTCAGGATCGCAAACTGATAATCGAATGATATTAGTTAATTTCGAATATGTAAATGCTATTTCAGAAAATTTTTACACGAAATTTTGTCCTTTATTTTAAAACAGGCAAATACGAAAACTCGAAAACGGAAGATTAAGAATTTTTTTATTTAAATCATGAATAATTTTATTAAATTTAATTAACAAATTAAATTATAAAATATTTATAAAACATTTTTCAAAATTTGGACGTAGTCGTGTTTACAGTTACTTTAAAGAAATATTAGATTTAAACTTCAAAAGAATGAAACAAATAAAAAGAATAAAAAAGGAATAAATTTTTACAAACTGTTATAATTAAAATTAAGAAAATAATAGTATTTTTAATTAATTAAAGCAAAGAATATTTATTTTATTTACAAATTTATTGATTTGGAGAATATAATTCACCAATTTACTTTAAAAAATTCAGGAATTTAAAATTATATTTCCTTTCAAAAATAAATTCTGCAAAAGTCAATTAAATATGCTTTCTTTGTTCTATATCTTAGGATATTTGACCGCATTTCATGTCAAAGACGCGGTATTTTAGGTACGTGCATATAAAGTTACAAATATACAGGGTGTTAAAAAACCATTCAATATTTATATAGTAGACAGTACACACCATACTAAATAAAAAAACCTTAGTAAATATAAATCAAAAACTCAGCCGTTTCTGAGATATAAACATTTTTGAATATTAACATCATGAATGACTTACCAGCTTCTACGTATTGCATGCGATATTTACCTTAGTATATCTGCCATTTCTTGATTAGAGTAATACGCTAACATTTTTAGTACAATATTTTATAATCATCAAATAATATGTAGATCCGCAATCACCAGTTGATGACAATTGACTAATTGCCGATGAAATCTTTCTATTATGAATTATATATAGAAATTAAAGGAGAAAGTACAGAATGCGGTTTATAAACACTGAGATAAATATTGCATGCGACACGTAGAAGCCAGTAAGTTATCCATTGTCATAATAAATGTTCATTAAGATTTTTTTACTCAGTATGGCATGTTGAACATTGTACATTAATTTATTAATATTATTTATATTATTTATTTATTAATATTATTTATTAATATTATTATTTATTTATTTCATATTTAAAATATCGTATCGATATTTGCATCAACAAAATTTAATGAGTGATTGACTATGTAATATTCCTCATTCTCTAAACATTTGTAAGCCTCCAACAATTCAACATTGTCATTGTTCCAGGTAATAATCATTCTTTAATAACACTTATTAGTGTTTCCGTTGTTCTTTCAGGAATGATGAATATTCGTCTAATAATCCTTCCCTCAAAAATCCATTTTCCATCTATCAGTCGGCCCCTATTATATTTATGCTTTCCGATTTTCGTTTCATCAATTTCCACAATTACTTTTCGGCTTCAATTTTTTTCAAAATATGATTTAGTCCAATAAACACATACCAAATTATAATCAGTATTTAAAATAAATATAAATGGTTAAATATTATTGTTTTGAAGATATTAATAATAATAATTATAATAATAGTAAAGAGCTATAGGAGCAAACCGGGTCGTCGTGCTAATATAAACATTGTTTCAACACAAAATCATTTAATATTCTAAACAAAATATTACAAGTGTTCAAACGTTTCGACCGTAAATGCGGTCATCTTCAGTGAGTTACACATAAATAATTAGTAAATTAGATCAATTCGCTCGCATGAAACGCAGAATTATACCGGTTTACAATAAGACGATGTGTTATACTTGCATGCGATATACATTTTCATGTAGAATTCGCCAAGAAACCCGTTCATTTGTGTGATACGCCGAAATCTTAACAAAGCCTATTAGGCGGCCAAAGTATCTCCGTCTCATCCACGAGTCTTGNAACAAAGTCTAGTAGGCAGCCAAAGTATCTCCGTCTCTGTCAGTCATCCACGAGACTTATTTGTAATTTGTAAAGTGACTGCTGAAAGTAGTCAGATCTATTAGAGAGATAAAGGAGTGCGAGTAATATAATTGTCGAAATGTAAAAACTCCATTAAATGAATAAAAATATAAACAAATGTATTATAAAATTCATAGATTGTCAAAATGTAAACTAAGTGGTAATAAATTAAACTAGAAGTAATGTAAAATAAATTCGTTAATCGTCAAAAATTACAAACTAATTAAATAAATATTATAAATTTAAATAATTATAAGACTCGTACCTACGACTGACAGACATCATCTCCGAGGAAACGTGTGTATTATTTGAAAGCCAACCAGTAATGTGTGTATCGATACACTCAGATGAACGGACACAGTGGAGAGGAGAATATGAAGGAAGGAAAGGGAAACATATGTAAGCGTTGTAGTTCAACCGCTCTTTAAATGACATGTCGGTTAGGCTATTCGATATATTATATTATAGTTGACGAGTTATTAGGAAGATCGCACTTAGGATGTATATCGCGGAAAAGAAAGCGACATACGCCGCGAAGACAGTCGTCGTAAGGACACCGGCTAGTAAACATCGCCAAAGTATTGTAACGAGAGCAGTAAACCATAGTATTGAAAGCCGAATTAATACGACTCATATTATTTATTCTTTTGAGCATTGGTTGGTTACTACCCAAGCCTGTTTTCGAAATACCGCATTCCCCAAGCACCATCCCGCCCTCTTACACATATATGTTGTGCTCGAATAATCAGGAGAGAGACAGGAGATTGGGAGTAGGGATGTAACTATCAGAAAGTCGATCGGTGTCACTTTGTTTGTTAAGACCCACCTTTTGTTTTTTGAAGTTATGATTCTTCTCGATTCTATGATTGGAAATTACCGAGGGAGATCCCCCACTCTTTTTTAAATCATTGTAGTGCTCTTGGACTCTGGTTTTTAACCGTCTTTTTGTTTGACCCACATAACTGGCCTCACAATCTACACAATTTTTTCGGTAAACCACATTTTGACAAAAGAGAGGGTCTAAAGAATCTTTACCTGATCGTATATAATTTTTTAGAGGTCTAGGAATCGTGAAGGCAAGAGGGAGATTAAGATTTTTGGATAAAGATGCAAAGCACTCAGAGATGGAACTAACATAAGGAATGGTAAAAAATTTTTTGTTTTTTGGGTTGTTATCGTTTCCCATAGTGGAATCATTCCTTGGTCTATAAAAAAGATACCGAAGTCTTTTGTTTATGGTATCAAAAACTAAGTTATTAGGATACCCGTTTTTTAGTAGCATTCTATAATAATAGCCTCAGTAAAATTTTTTTGGAAAAACTGAGGATGAGAGAGTAGTGTTATCTTATTCACTAGACTGAAAAAAATCCCTCTTTTGACACATGGGGTGATGGGAATTAAAATTTAGGTATCGTCCGGAGAAGGATGGTTTATGAAATAGATCGAAAATAACTTCCACCACCGTTAATAACCGTGACATCAAGGAAACTGATCCTACAATTGTTTTCTGTTTCCATGGTGAATTGCAACCGTGTATGGAGTGAGTTGAAAATGGTAAGCACTATATCTAAAGAAGCAGTCGGAGCTATGAGGAAAATATCGTCCACGTATCTATGGTATACTGGTAATTTTCAAGGGAGTAGCCTCAATGCTTCCTCCTCAAGATCCTGTATAACTAAATTGGCTATGATGGGAGATAGCGGAGAGCCCATGGGTGTGCCGAATATTTGTTTGTAAAAAACATTATAGAAGGAAAAAAATGTGGAATCAAGAATCATATGGACGGCTTTAACCAACTCCTCGAGTGGAATCTAGGTGTTCGTTGAAATCAGTTCCCATCTCTTCTCGATACTATTCATAGCAAGATCTGTAGGAACATTCGTGAATAGGGAGACTACATCTAGTTATATTAATGAAAAATCTGATTCCATCGTCCGGCCATTATGTTTTTCGACAAAATGTTAACTATTCTTGATGTAACTGGGAGGTTTAGGAAGATTGTAACAGAATGGAGTGTAAAAAAGCACGCCAGAGAATATAATGGACTATTGTGTGTGATGGAGGAAACAATTACTCAAAGAGGATTGTTCGGTTTATGGATTTTCGGCAACCCATAGGCCCTCGAGCAGATCCCATCCGTACATAGCAGGTGTCTGTATGTATCGTCTCCGATAAACTTATTCTTTTTCCAATGGACAAGAAGTGATCGCAATTCCCTTATAAGTTTACTAGTGGGATCTTTTTTTATAACCTCATACATAGTGTTATCCGATAATATCTATTTCGCTAACATATCTTTCTTTATTTAGAGCAACGGTGACATTGCCATTCTCCGCTCTTGTGAAAAAAATTTCTGGATGATTTTTTACGAAATTTTTTTGTGATATTCGCCCATGATTGAAGTAGTATATCGTTGCAATTGTTTGATCTGTTTCCCCGATGTAACTTGTTAATTAATGGAATTGACTTATTTCTTATATAATTTTTTATTCCCTCATCAAGTCCTGTGATATCAAGTCCTATGATACATACAGACACCTGCTATGTACGGATGGGGTCTGCTCGAGGGCCTATGGGTTGCCGAAAATCCATAAACCGAACAATCCTCTTAGAGTAATTGTTTCCTCCATCACACACAATAGTCCATTATATTCTCTGGCGTGCTTTTTACACTCCATTCTGTTTGGCAACCTTCCTAAACCTCCCAGTTACATCAAGAATAGTTAACATTTTGTCGAAAAACATAATGGCCGGACGATGGAATCAGATTTTTCATTAATATAACTAGATGTAGTCTCCCTATTCACGAATGTTCCTACAGATCTTGCTATGAATAGTATCGAGAAGAGATGGGAACTGATTTCAACGAACGCCTTGATTCCACTCGAGGAGTTGGTTAGAGCCGTCCATATGATTCTTGATTCCACATTTTTTTCCTTCTATAATGTTTTTTACAAACAAATATTCGGCACACCCATGGGCTCTCCGCTATCTCCCATCATAGCCAATTTAGTTATACAGGATCTTGAGGAGGAAGCATTGAGGCTACTCCCTTGAAAATTACCAGTATACCATAGATATGTGGACGATATTTTCCTCATAGCTCCGACTGTTTCTTTAGATATAGTGCTTACCATTTTCAACTCACTCCATACACGGTTGCAATTCACCATGGAAACAGAAAACAATTGTAGGATCAGTTTCCTTGATGTCACAGTTATTAACGGTGGTGGACGAGTTATTTTCGATCTATTTCATAAACCATCCTTCTCCGGACGATACCTAAATTTTAATTCCCATCACCCCATGTGTCAAAAGAGGGATTTTTTTCAGTCTAGTGAATAAGATAACACTACTCTCTCATCCTCAGTTTTTCCAAAAAAATTTTACTGAGGCTATTATTATAGAATGCTACTAAAAAACGGGCATCCTAATAACTTTGTTTTTAATACCATAAACAAAAGACTTCGGTATCTTTTTTATAGACCAAGGAATGATTCCACTACGGGAAACGATAACAAAAAACAAAAAATTTTACCATTCCTTATGTTAGTTCCATCTCTGAGTGCTTTGCATCTTTATCCAAAAATCTTAATCTCCCTCTTGCCTTCACGATTCCTAGAACTCTAAAAAATTATATACGATCTATAAAGATTCTTTAGACCCTCTCTTTTGTCAAAATGTGGTTTACCTAAAAAATTATGTAGATTGTGAGGCCAGTTATGTGGGTCAAACAAAAAGACGGTTAAAAACCAGAGTCCAAGAGCACTACAATGATTTAAAAAAGAGTGGGGGATCTCCCTCGGTAATTTCCAATCATAGAATCGAGAAGAATCATAACTTCAAAAAACAAAAGGTGGGTCTTAACAAACAAAGTGACACCGATCGACTTTCTGATAGTTACATCCCTACTCCCAATCTCCTGTCTCTCTCCTGATTATTCGAGCACAATATATATGTGTAAGAGGGCGGGATGGTGCTTGGGGAATGCGGTATTTCGAAAACAGGCTTGGGTAGTAACCAACCAATGCTCAAAAGAATAAATAATATGAGTCGTATTAACTCGGCTTTCAATACTATGGTTTACTGCTCTCGTTACNTCTCGTTACAATGCTTTGGCGATGTTTACTAGCCGGTGTCCTTACGACGACTGTCTTCGCGGCGTATGTCGCTTTCTTTCCCGCGATATACATCCTAAGCGCGATCTTCCTAATAACTCGTCAACTATAATATAATATATCGGATAGCCTAACCGACATGTCATTTAAAGAGCGGTTGAATTACAACGCTTACATATGTTTCCCTTTCCTTCCTTCATATTCTCCTCTCCACTGTATCCGTTCATCTGAGTGTATCGATACACACATTACTGGTTGGCTTTTAAATAATACACACGTTTCCTCGGAGATGATGTCTGTCAGTCGTAGGTACGAGTCTTATAATTTTTTTAAATTTATAATATTTATTTAATTAGTTTGTAATTTTTGACGATTAACGAATTTATTTTACATTACTTCTAGTTTAATTTATTATCACTTGGTTTACATTTTGACAACCTATGAATTTTATAATACATTTGTTTATATTTTTATTCATTTAATGGAGTTTTTACATTTCGACAATTATATTACTCGCACTCCTTTATCTCTCTAATAATAAATTTGACTATTCTCAGCAGTCACTATACAAATTACAAATAAGACTCGTGGATGAGACGGAGATACTTTGGTCGCCTAATAGACTTTGTTAAGATTTCGGCGTATGACACAAATGAACGGGTTTCTTGGCGAATTCTACATGAAAATGTATATCGCATGCAAGTATAACACATCGTCTTATTGTAAACCGGTATAATTCTGCGTTTCATGCGACCGAATTGATCTAATTTACTAATTATTTATGTGTAACTCACTGAAGATGACCGCATTTACGGTCGAAACGTTTGAACACTTGTAATGTTTTGTTTAGAATATTAAAGATTTCGTGTTGAAACACTGTTTATATTAGCACGACGACCCGGCTTGCTCCTATAGCCCTTTATTATTATTATTTTGATTTAAATCTGAGGAGCTATACTTAATATTTTATTGTAATAATAATTATATTACTATTACACAACAAATCTTTGCCAACTATTGTATGATCAGATAGATCCAACTTATTTTTTTTTTCATTTCTGATGTGGCGGGTTTAGCATTATAAAATATGCCACATATATACAAATTTTTTCAATTGACATTTTACTTTTAGAAAATCAAGTATTTCCGAACATTGTCTAAGTAGACATTTCGTTTTTTTCTTTTTCTTGTGGAAATCAATTACAAAACACGTTTTAATACATTTAAATTCTAAAGTATTGATATTTAAATTAATTATATTTCCATAATTTTCACATTTTAAAGTATCAATAATAACATTAATCCTTTCCGTCACTATTTTTCTAGTAAATATAATTTTTTGAAATTTGTAATCTAAGGATTTTTGGAGTCGCTGATTCCGGTGTGAAAAATACAAAATTCAATATGGCGGATCCAATATGGCGGACAAAATTATCAAAATCAACTATATTCGCTTGAAATTTGCTCTTTAGGGGTTTTGGAGGTCGCTGATTATGAATCCGATGTCAAAAATTCAAAATTCAAAATGGCGGATTCAATATGGCGAACGAAATGTTTACAATCAACCAAATTTGCTTGAAACTTTAAAAATGACGTTTGTCATGTTGGTCAATTTTGTATTTTTGACATTGGATCAGAGACTTCAAAAACCTAAATAACAAGTTTCAAGCGAATCCAGTTGATTTTGATAATTTTCTCCGCAATATTAGACCACCATTTTGAATTTTTGACATCAGATTCGTAATCAGCGACCTTAAAAATCCCCAGATAATGATTTTGAGGTATAGGTTATAGGGCAACATTTTATACAAATTTAATCTGTAAAAACGGCAATTTTTCGGTATATATTTATTAACAAATTTACTTAAAATATCATTCTAAAACTTATTTATGAGTTAGAGGAAACCTTTAACAATCCAGTAATACCAAACATGCTAAAGGAATACGTGAAACAATCGATTTATTGATAAAATAAGCTTGGATAGTAGGTGTATCATGTAGGGCTACACCGTGACGGAAAGGGATAACTTGAACTAAAAAATCAATTAAAGTCTTTACTTAACTTGTTAATACTAAAAATTCGTATAACTTTATTTAGGTTAAAAAATTTAGATTAAAAAAGTATTTATAAAATGTAACATTAATGAGCATACGCAAAATAAACGAACCATTAAAGAGCATGCGTAACCATTAATTATCATTAAGGCTCTTTAGTAGTCGGCCAAAAACTTCATGTTGACAGTGGCGACGTAATACCGCAAAAAAAAAATTACAACTAATAGGCGTGAAACGTGACAAGTTGACGATGAAATTTTGTCTGTGTTCCAAAATTCACTGCCAGCGCTAAAAATCTATGGTTTACGTTACATACAAATTGATTTTCAGTGCTGGCAGTATATTTTGGAATACATCTTTTCTCTTGCATGTCATTTGATTATTATGTGTTTCATTCAGTTGTAAAAATGTAACTTCTCTTGTATTTCGTAAAAATAATATCAAATTCGTAAAAATAAACCACAAGTAACTATCTTTAAATTTTATTCGTAAAAGTATATTTTTTTATTCTTTTTAACAGCTGTCCATGTGTTTTCCTGCCTGAATAGGTTCCACTTTACGTGCTTTTTACGATTATATATTGACTGTTAGAGGGGAAAAAGAGAGTTGAGGTCAATTTTTACAAGTATGTTAAAACGATTTCATTTTGTATTATCCAAATTCTCTTTATTTACAAATGGCATGCTAAAAACTTTTACGAGTGATCTCTGACTTATGACGCCGTGATTTCAATATGGCTACGACTACTCAGGAGCTTTAAATTATTATTTTCCTTATTATCAAACATCAAAGAACTTTGAAATTTAATATAAAAAAAATGAGAGTTAGGCGACGACTTTTCTTCTCAGAATATATTCTACGTATAAAAATATACAAATTTACAAAATTACAGGAAAATCGAAGGTAGCATTATATCGGATTTTTATCGCGTAAATTCTCGCGCGAAATATCAGAATTACTCTATGCAAAATTTCATAGAGTATTTTCATAAAAATTTATTTACAGATCAATTAATCTTTGCATCGCAATGAAACTTTACATAAATCATTTTGAATACTTAAGGGAATGCTAATGTCGTGAGCGTCATAAGTTTTACTGACTGAATAATGACTTACACACATACGATTGAAAATACATACTTTGATTTACGAAATATTAATACGTCACTACATACTACATCAGGATTGTACGCATATACATGAACAAAATTTCAAATATACTCATCTTTCATACTAAGCACTCAAGCCAAAATTTAAGAATTTAACGTTGTTTTATCGTGTAATCCATACCTCAGACCATTCCCGTTTTGTAGAGACAGCAAAATTTTTTTAGCAAATATTGACACACGTTGACAGCTATAGATGCCATTTTGAACTAAGAGTAGATAATGAAAGAAAGGAAATCTAAATTTCTTAAATTTTTCTTGTTCTCGACCTGACTTACATTTGTGCCATACTTTAATTGTGGAAAAGAATTTTTAAATGCAATTAGAAAAATAACGTGCTGAAAAAATGCATTTTGATCGATAAAACAAGATAAATTAGCATCCCCTTAAAACATTTATATTTAAAAAATTCAGACTTTTGTCATTATTTTTTAATACATTTCTACTTTTTATTAAAATTAATTTTTCAAGTAAAATTTGTCGCCAAATTCTTTATATTACTTTCAAATACAATATAGAATAATCTGTAATTTTTTTTATTATTTTTAAAATAGGTTTATTAATACATCCTTAACCCTTAAACACACCGATTTTGTAAAATACGGAAACACATTTGCGGGTCTGAGAGA
>QKQZ01011722.1:0-22375 GCA_003595255.1 Solenopsis fugax | reverse complement strand
ACAATATAAAAATGGTTATTTCAATTTTCATACATATCTTGATATTTTACTATATTAGTAGTTTTAATTATCATAATTTATAGTAAAATTTTTTCATAATTGGCAGAATTATACATATAAGGTTGTTAGTACCAACAATATAGCAATAATAACTATAAAAATGGACCTCCTAACTATAATTTTTTAACTATGCAATTATAGTCACAAATACCATATACTTTTTTCTCTGTGTATTTTTATTTTTAAATCAATATTTTTAAAAACAAAAGTTCTTCAAATAATTATAATAACAAAAAATATTTCTCGTTAAATTTGAATCAATATGCAAATAAAACTCAATATTAAAAATAGGAAAAGTATATAGGATAAATATAATTCACATTATATAATGACTGACAAAATATCTTGTAAGTTTTCGAATTTATAGTTTTGGGGCAATTTTTATATTGTACTACAGTTGATCTGAACTGCGTTTTGATATATATTGCCAGTACTAAAAATCTATAGTTCACATTATGTATNTCTGAACTGCGTTTCGATATATATTGCCAGTACTAAAAATCTATAGTTCACATTACGTACTTATCTATAGATTTTCAGTACTGGCAATAAATTTTGCAATTCTTGAAAAAATCTGTTATGATAAATGGTAATTTGAAGGCTGAGGCTAAACACAATACTTCATTCTCTTTATTATCTTAGATAATTTAAAAAGATAACATTTTTTTATCTAAGATAAAAATAAAGATAATATACATTATAATAATCTAGATAAAGATAAGATGAAGTTATTTCTTTATCTAGATGATTAACTAGATAATTTTATATAGATAATGGCAAACAACAGTGATATTCATTTGAGTGAATTAATTAAAGCAAATGGTGTAATTGTGCGATTTTGAAATTTACATATGATTATTCATAAAGATAGACAAACAAAACAGGTGGTGCAACACACGTTTCAACGTTGCGGTGGCTGCTTAGCAATTTAATTTCTTTGGAATCAGTCGAGTATTCGCTGTACGATTTAAAATCGGCGGAGCATCCGAGAGAAATTACGGCGACGGAGCACGTCGCGACGAACTCGCACGTCCAACGTTTATACGTCAGTCCGTGTTCGGATTAATTTAATGAACCGCGATGTTTGCATGCATGCCTACGTGCATTTAATGCCGATTCCGATAGCTAAAAAAAAAAGGATAGAAATAAAAAGCGCGGCAACGAATGGCTCGCCGATGTATACGCGTGCGTGCATAAATATACGCGTGCATATGTGGCACACATACGCAGCCGTTCCACCACGCGCTCAGTGGCAGTGTCGTGTGGCGATTATCAGATTTATAGTTTGCTCGCGGGCGGAATCGCTCGGGCGAGTAACGTCACATCCTGCGGGGAAAGGGTATTTAGACGTATAGCAGCACGAAACGCGACGGCGGCAAAATGAAATATTTGCCGATATCGAGTCGTGCGCGCCACGGATTTATAAAATATAAATATTCGTCCTCTCGTCGTCAGAGAGCGCGATCGCGAGCGCACGTACGCTGATTGAATTAATCATTTTCACCAAATTGTCCGCAGATTGAAACGATTATCCGCCTAAGTAATAGACCGTAAATAGCATATCCAAGACTTATGGTATATGCATATTCAATTACAATTTCCACATAATTTCCCATCATGTATGCTTTCAGGAGTGGGATATGGTTGACTAAGTAACGAACAGTTCGACAAACATATCGATGAAACTCCCGAATGCAGGACTACTTCGTGAATGTATATCGAGCGATGTGTAGCGCAGGTTGTGCGCAGGTCGCGAACGTTTTCTCATTATTTCTGCAAAATTGTCGGTTGTTCTTTTACTGACTATTGTTCCCAGAAACGAAAAAAGAAAAAAAAAAAAGGAAAGACGGGACCTCTTCTTACGAGCAAACGCAATTTGCCTCTTACAATCAATCCCACGAGTCGCCGGAAGGCTTGTTTTCCGGGAGATTGCATGCGACGAACAGCCGCGATGAGTTTGCTTTTCGTGGAGACGGCGGATATCACAGTCAGAGTCAACCATTCTGCGGAATAAACACGAGCATAGATATAGAGAAGCCACAGGGACGGGGTATGGTTTCGACGAAGAAGAGGGAAATTATAAGGGGAGAGAGAAAGGAAGAGGGAAAACGAAGACGAGTAAAAGTACGCCCATGTGCGCGGCCCGATTGCCTGTTAACTTATCTAAATGTCTAAATGTAGCGTCGTTGAGTAGAACAGGCGTTAACTTTATTGGAATTCGTTTTAACAAACGGAAATGCGGCGCGCCATACTCGCTTGGAAGACTGGAGAATTGGACGAAAATTAAGCTGCGTTAATTTCAAGTTAAATTACGAAGCCATGAAGCGGAGAACCTCCGCAACGTGACGCACGTTTCTCAGCCGAGAACTATGTCGATCGTAAATACTATTAGCCTTATTGCCATTCTTATTCGTTAATGCGATTAAGATTCTTCAACGTGAAAGAGAGAAACGTGCGGAATAAGATGAAAACAAAAGGAAAATTTCAATCATCCGATTTTCCAATTAAAATGTATAGGAAAGAACGGGGCTCGTTAGCATTGCGTTACGTTTATGCATTTATGGGGAAAGAAACAATGGAAAAGTTATCACAAAATATCTCTCTAATAACACAAGTGCCAATAAAGTTTTATATAAATCAAACAAATATTACAAAAGAGAAAAATCTGATTCAAAACAAAGCAAGTAAACTGCTGTGCATTTAAAAAAATTTAATATTCTTCAGCTTGAAAGATCTAAGTGACACATTATTAATCAAAAAAATGTTTCTGTTATTATTATACATATTATTTTAAATAGTATATAACAGTAATTTGTTATAATAAAATGAGTGAAATCAAACGTAGAGATGGAGTATATTGATTTACATTTAAGGCAAACTTAGCTCACGTATGAGCGAGAAGTGTGAACGTTCAATTACAATTTATTTCTGACAAAACACTTTATATTTCTATATTGAAGCAAATTATATTTAATCTAGTTTACATTTGTTTTCTGATAAAACACGGAATTTCGTTATTTCACATCACAAAATCACAAATAACTTTAAAAAACAGTACAAATACAATCTTTATAGAGAAATACGTATTTGTGATCTGTTTTTTTTTATTTCTATCACTTTTATTAATTTAATATAGAGTTTGTCGTATAGGGTATTTATATCTGAGTGATACGTGCTAGTTTACTCCACTTTCGGGATAAGCTGGCTACAATGCAGCATATTTGCATTATACTTATTACAAAGAAATTATACGTTCTCGGCATAAAAATATAGAGAAAAATGCTCTCTATCATAATTAAAACAATTTAATCATAATAATTAATAAATTAATAAAAGAGAGTCGAATGCTGTTGTTAGTGTGTATCAGTAATTTCGTGTTTATTAAACAGCTTCCATTAAATAGCATAATAATTAGTTGTTTAAAATATTAAAATTGTGAAAATTATGCCAACGAGCCCCGTGCTCTCCTGTATTTGTTGTCCATGCTCTTGAAAATTGATCTGTTCAACTGTTCTTGTACATTTTTTCGTACGGTACGACTGACACGTGTTACATTTTCATTTTCTCCCGGACATACGTATTACAGCTGTAAATATTTTCGTGCTGGAAACGTTTCGCCAGAGCAACCTTCATAAGCTAATTTCGCGCAAGTCACGAGATTTCGTGGAAATTTACTAGATTAATTTAAGTATTACGTCGCAACGTCTGTGGCTCACGGAGAAAAGAAGGGCATTGTCCTTGCTAGGAACAGCGAAGTTACTCCGGAAACGAAGAAACGGGCTAAAGAAAGAAGAACAGAAACAGAGACAAGAAAACTCCATTACGTTATGAAGCTGCCTTGTTTCATAGAAACGATATGTCTGCCACACGAAAGCCATGTCTACGCATTGCTGTTGCCGTACGCTAATTATCTATCCGCGCACGATTTTACTTTCGTTAAGAAAAATGATGATAAATCTATTAAAAAAAGAAACGGGCAACGCTTACGGAACTTCTTTTCGCGAGACTTCTATTTTGTGACCGATACAAAATCAATCTAGCAAATTATAGGGCAAACGTAGTACGCTTTGTTTTATGATGAAGCTTGAAAATTGCATACTAAAATTAACGTGCTATTACGAAATGGTACTCGGCTCATGAGACTCGTGAAGCGTTACAAACTTGGTCTGCGCGAGCTCAATTACGCTGATGAATTACGCATACCCATCCTCCCGCGCGCACTCGAGAACGAATTCATCTTCGTCATACTCGTTGGCATACGTATCTGCCGGATAAAGTGGCATTTTGCTAGGTAACGCCGCGCCGCTCGAAAATTTCTATGCTCAATAAAATGGGAGGTATTGCAGGCGTGTTGCGTGTCTCAATTATACTCACAAAATACGGAATCGTCTTTTAGTGATCCTACAATGTCTCATCAAAGTAATAAACTAATTACAAGAGCCGAACTTATCCTTATTTGCATTGCAAACCTCTTCACATTTCTCCGATTTTAATTATATGCGTTTCTGGTGCTTCTAACAATTTCGCGAATAAGTCGGAAGCTTTGTACTTCGCTCTTGGGGCAAAACTTTCGCGCCACTTTTCCGCATTGGCCGCGCATCGCTCTGAATAATTTAAGGACAAACGGCAACGGCGGAATATATTTCCGCCAGCCTCTCGATATTTTCTTACGGCTTTCGCCGGGCCTAATTGAAACTGACGACCCGCCGCGCCGACTCTTTTATTAGGCGGAACAAGGAGCGCCGGCACCAAAGTCGCGAGGCGCAGAACTCGTTGCAGAGCAACGGGTGCAGCGATAAAAAACTTGATGAGAAATTCCGGAATGAAAACGATCGACTTTACTGCGGAAGAGTCGCCAGTCTCGGGAAAATGCGCTAAATAAAAGCAACGCGTGAGCGCACGAAGAAATATACGGAAAAGAGTTTTAGCACCGCTGCCGCTGGCAATGCCCAATATCCGCTTTGACGCCAGGGTGCCACGATGATCGTGTCCCGCATCGTTGTCGCGGGATGCATCGAATTTTGCAACCGGAGGAAACTCCACAGAATTTCGTAATACGCCGCGTGAAAATTTCAACGCCGCCGCTGCTCTTGCCGTAAAAAGCCAGGTGTGTCCAACTTTGCATTATGACTAAAACGGAAATTTTCATACTGTCGAGGAGCCAAAGTGCACGAACTCGGCATGTTGCGCTTGCTGCCCTCCTCCCTTTCAACCCCTATCCACTTCTTCCCGGAGGAAAATAGAAACATATTAAGAACTGTTGTTTAGAAATTGCAGTAACGTGCATGTCTATGCAACAAATATGCACTACGTTAACTGTGCGAAACGAGAAAAGTAAAGGATATTTATACTCCATCATTAAGTTGTGAACCAGCAACTTTTCGATGGAAAGTTTATGTCACGTTACCAACCAGTTACATTTCGCGATAAAATAACTTCAGTATAATTACAAAATGTTGCCTACAAAAACAGCAACGACGCCACCCCGTGTTAGTAAGTAAATAAAATCAAAAGTCCGAAACGTACTGGCAGAGTGTACAGAACAAATGCTCCAACTTCGCGTTGATGCGCGATACTTTCAGAGGTTGTGATAAAATTTCTAAAACGAAACGCGTGAAAAATCGATACGCAATGAATGAAAGCGTGCCATATAAAATATTTAATTATTAAAGTGCAGCACGCTAGTAGGGAGAAAACAAAAGAGAATATTTTTCATGAAAATAATTTTGTGCTCTCGGATTCCTTTAAATGAAAAAATTATATTACACACGCAATTGTTTTCCTTATCAAAAACTCGGTTTTCCAGTTATAAATTAACAAATGGTATATAATACAGTTTGCAAAAACAAAATGTATGGAAAACATATTATGAAAACAGTAGTTCTGACAAGTTAATTAAGTAATAACCCAGTTAACAGATATTCCTCATATTTTTAGCACAATTTGATATTCTTTCACGTAAATATAATATAAATATAATTTATGCAAGTCACTAATTAAATTAAATTATGTGCTGAGTAGATACAATTACCATGCAATATTTTAATAAAGTATTTTAGAGATAATCAAAGTTGAAAATTCCTCGAGACATCGATATCCTATTACTAGTGACGAACGATGGAGGATTTAAACCATCTATGTGTAAACGATGTGTTTGCACGACGCGATAAATAAATGTTGAAATATGATGTCAATTATGCCTGGTATTTACTAATTGAACGCGTTGCGATATTTGAAGGCGGATCGGTCCCATAAAAACGTTCCATTAATAATCAAAAAATTCGAAAATGTTGATTAATAACTTACCCTCTAGTTGCACTCTGCCCCATCGCAGAATGTTTCTTGAGTCTTCTCCTTCTACTCTTGAAGTTTTTAGCACTTGCACAACATAACACTCGCGAAAACGATTAACTTTCCGGATTAATCGCACTCGTAATAAATGATCGCGTGATTTTGCACGGCACTCTTAACTTTAATTGTACACGACGCGTGCTTTACTGCATTTCCAAGGAAGAACAGCGATCGAAGAAAGTATGAATTAAGCTGTAACCTTCCCACACGTACGATACTTCGTAAAGAATCTGGAACAAATTACCAAGATACATAAATGCCAACTTCTTCAGTATTCAGGAGTATTTTATAGAATTTTATAGATTATATAGAATAGTCTCACAATATGTAATAACAAAGTGACTATGTTTACAAAGTACGCGATACCTATGCCGCAGGAAAAACAAGCACCGAATGCCAGCAAAGCAATGTTTAATGCGCTACAATATACTGAATATTTCTTGTGAATATTTTTTATTTAATTATTAGTAAATGATTCATTATAGCTCTTCGTTATTTAAATCTTTTCATCCAATAATTCATGTTCTATTTCGCGTTCTTAAAATGAAGATAAATAATTATAATTTAAAACAATGGCAAACGAGGTCGAATCGAGCAACATAAAGATCTAACTTTAATAAATTATCTACAATACAGAATTTCGTTTACAAACTAGTTTCGGACTTACTGTATCGTAGATAATTTATTAAAGTTAGATCTTTATGTTGCTCGACTCGACCTCGTTTGTCATTATTTTAAATTTTATTGTTAAATATCTCGAACTTATAAGTAATTATTAACTCATTATAAATAATTACATTTAATTCGACGGATTGAAAATGCGATACGAAAAATATATATGTTCAAGTCCAAATATATTTTTCATCCATAAATAGAAAATAATTTTCACCCATAAATATTACACAACTCTCTATCGTTTTGATTTTAATTTGGAGCACTGAGAAAAATAATTTTATTAATTAACAAGATATATATTATGACTAACTGGTAATTATTTAGAAATTTGATAGATATTTAATCAATACGTCTTGATTGAATCTATCAAATTTCTAAATAATGCAATAAGACTTTTTCAGTGAGTATTAAATAAATAAATCGTATGATATATTTATTGCGACAAGCCGTCGACGATATGCTTATATATGAATCGTGAGAATTAATTAATCACTAACTAATAATTATTAACTAATAAGTCAAGGATCGCTAGTTGTTTGTAAAAAAATAATCGCGAACTCTGTCACAGTACTTATCACAACGGTATCTCGAAGGATAATAACGTGACACACACAGAACGCCTCGTGTCGCTATTTATCTGCCCGAGACTCATCGCATGAATAACACACAGTGACCTTGCGTATGCAGCAAAACGTATATGCTGTTACTGTACTAATATTTAATATTTTATGCTATGAAGTACGAAATAGATTTGAAATATATATATTCTCTTTCGTGAATATCTAATTAATTTCGATGAATGGATTCGTTACTATCGTATATTAAATCTATGATTTATTTGCTGAATGACATTTATTTTCATCTTGATTGAACAAAAATTTGAAAGTAGATTAATTTATTATTACTCTCTTTTCATTCAACATTTCTATCGAAAGGGAGTAAAAAAGATCATGTAATTTTTTTTAATTAACCAAACATCGTGATTTTTAATGGAATAAAAAAATTAAATCAGAATCCAACAAAAAGCGATGTATTTTATTTATTTATAATAAATCATACAATTTTGTTTCTCTTAAGATACAAGCTTTTATTTAAAAAATAATAAATTAATTTTTATTTTTCGATCAAAATGAAAATAAACTTTATTCTCCAAAGAAGGATGTTATCAAAAAGTCTGTTTTTGCTGTATTCAGGAAAAATAAAATAAACATTATTTCCTATAGTTTGTGAAATAAACAATCCGATGGTGCTAGTTAAAATTATATCACATGACGGCAACGCATAAGAAATTAAGTAAATCGGGGAAACGCATGGCGTCGCAACCATTTGCGATAAGAGTCATTATGCTGTACATATTGATGAATCACAGTGATATATCACGTTTTTAATATTAAAAATATAAAATGTCTTATATTAGCTATAAAAATGTTATATTAGCGAAAATATCAGATGCAACGGTCGTGCGTTTATCACGAACGTGTTCGAAACAATTCCCCCGCTACCCAGCGAACCTTCGTGTAAGTGCACGAAAGCTTTCTGTTGCGCCTGATATTTTCGTTAAAAGAAGAGATTATTAAAATGCAGTATTTTTCTAAAATATTTCTCAATTTTTTATGCATTCCCGTCATATAACGTAATTTTAACTAGCACTATCGTATTGCTCATCTCAAAAACTAGAAATGTCTATTTTATTTTTCACGAGCACAGCAAAAATAAGCCTTTTCATAACATCCTTTTTTAAATTTAATAATTTTTTTTAGGTAAAAAGTAATCGTTTAAACTTTCTTAAAAGAAAACTTTAATAATTTAGACATAATTGAATAAATATTATTGTATGTAATCAATTTATCACTTGATGTATGTGTGGTACCTTATCCTAAGGAACCAAAGTTTAAGCAATGAAAATGAATATCTAAACTGTAAAATCAATAAGAATTTATATTAAAATGTGTAAACACAATTACGGGCTTTAAACGCGTTTTTACACGATACTATTGATCACTTATTTATTATTCGAAAACTATTTAATAAATTAGGATTTTCAATTCTAAATAAATTCAAGAAAAAAATACATTTATTTATATATAATTTTAATTACGGGTTAAAGCATTGTGTACGATATTTGTGAAATATTCATGTAGTATTTTATACAGGAAGACGATTTTCGCGAAACATAAAAGTATACTTGATTATTACAATTGCTATATCGAAAGAATCGAAATAAATCAGATTTGAAATTGGATTGGTAAGTTTGAAGATCCATAAACGACGAATGGGGCAATCGTTGAAAAACTTTTCAAATTAAGATAATATGTGTGCGCAGAATATTGTACGATCTAACTTAGACCATCAATTTCCGCAATGTCAGACCTACGTCGGACGTGCGTATTTCTATGGCTCGAGATGTTTCTTCGTCGATAAAAAGTCTGGTTTATAGCAATAATAATACGCTTAATAAAAGAAATTCGGTACGTAAGCAGAAATCAGTTATTCGATATATTTGAAAATTCGGTACTTTTCGTCCTTTCCGAAATCCTCGTTTACATTATGAGCGCCGCGGCTGGCGAGAGAGTTCGGCAATGGAGTTATATCTATTCCTATGAAGTTCTGTGCACTTGATTCTGGAGAAATCGGACACTCGTGGCATATCGACGAATAAGAGAAAAGGGAGAAGGAGAAAGAGAGCACCGCCGGTCACCACGCGGCCAATTCCGTTCCGCCCCAGATCGTCGTGACTTTCGTACGGACGCGCGTAGACCGACCTAATTTCGCACGCTCCGGGAAAACGACCGTCCGTGGCCAATTCCTCGAACGACCGGTACTGCATCACGGACTACTGGTAATATCGCTTTCGATGGTGGAAACGCCGTTCGATTACCCTCGCCTTCGACGCGAGGAACGACGCGGTACAAATCCTCCGCTGGATGGTGTGAGGAGGAAATGGTCGTACGTGTGGCGGACTCGTGCGAGCAGCATTCAGGTTTCAGAGTTCGGGGATCGCCTTAATGCCGCCGGGGAAGCACCCAGTGATACCCTATTAGCCCGATTTCTTATCCGAATCTCCGTCTTAAGCATCGCTCAGGAAGAAGGTACTGCATCCCCTCGGTGCTTTTTTACGAAAACGGACGAGCTTACGGTCCGCGACGAGGAAACGGTAGCTACTCGCGAATCTGATTCACAGCTTCCGCTAAATGTTTTCTCGCGCTGAATCTCCGTGTTGCCTGCACTTGCTGCACCCTTTTCGCCCCTTTCGCCTCTCTGGAAGTCGCGATAAATGGCAGCGTTCTTTGCTATTTGTTTCTTATTTATACGTTCTCAACTTGAAAATATCATTGTTGAGGGACGAAACGTCATTTAATTATTTTCAAATTTACGATACGGAAGAAGAAAAAGGACTCAAGCTTTTGTCATCGATAAGTGTATATCCAAAAAGTGAATTTATTTCGTTGGTACCTCACACGTACACAGAGAAAACAAGCTCGTCCATTTTCTTCAAACTTAATAAATTTTATTATATCCAAACAAACTAATGTTTGAATCAATAAGTACGATTACTTGAATTTGAAATATACATCTTCGTCTTAAATAAATCATTTAATATCAATATATTTTGCCATTTTCATATAAATAAATTATTTGTTTCATTGTTCGTATACTTATTGTAATCAAATAATATATTATTTGGTTGAAAGATATTACTTCAAATAATAGTGTTATTTCTGTCAAATAATAGATTTTTTTAACTAAACAACAAAATTTTTATTCAAACAAATAATGTTTCGTATAAGCATATGTTATTTCAATGAAACAAATTTCAGTCTAATAAATAGGAATACTGAATCTAAAGAAACCTTTTTCTCTGTGTACATTTTATCTTTGAAGCGAATAAGAAGAGGCAGATGCGGCGCAAATTCTTTTTAACTTGCACCATTATTTTGCAACTGCCAATTTTTAGCGAAATCTTAGCAAGATTTTATCTCGAAATAAATCTCAATCGTTGCATCGAGATAGATTTTTAATGATTAAGAATTTCGCCAACAACCGCAACAAATGCAGCGGAAGGATTAAAACAATTCGTTGTTGACGTTTAGCTCGATTCTTCATTTCCGAATTCTCTAACAAATATCATCCTTGCATGTCTGATAATTCTCGCGATGAGCAAACTGAGCTCTGTCTCTTCGAATCTCTACCTTTGGTGTACCCTTAACCCATCATCTCTAGATTATTTACGCGCACACCTTTGTTCTCGGAGGTCGGGGAGCAACACGGGCACCAGAAATACTACTTTCGGAACTTGGAGAACTTCTGACGGAAACCACCACGGGCGCAGTAGAGCGGAAATTTATGGATTTTGTTTGGTACCTTCGTTCCTGGCAGGGCTGCGTTTTGATTTACGATCGAACTACGGTACGATATCGGAGACACGACGACGCGTACATCGTCGAAGAACGAAGGGCAGAACGGATGTAGTGAGAGAGGGAGAGTAAGGAACGGGCGTGGAGTCGGAGAAAGGTGGCTGGCATGCAATCACTTTAGCTGTTTCGCGTTTCGATTTGACCGTGTCCTCTCTCTTTCTTTCCCTATCTCTTTACCTTTCTTTCTCTTTTTCTCTCCCCCCCCCCTCTCTCTCTCTCTCTCTCTCTCTATATATATATATATATATATTCTCGAGATCACGCGCTGCTGCGCGTCGATTTTTCGTCGCGCCTCGAGTGCAACCGATACACTACGGAGATGCGTTGCGTCGCCGTCGCCGGGCGTCTATCTACCACCAGACGAGAGATCGAGAGTCTCGGAAGAAGCGCGCGCGGAAAGGAGCTTACGGCACGCCCGGCGGGAGACCAATGTGACATGGTGATGCATGAGAAATCCGTTTTGTAATAGAAATCGTTACCGCGACGTATCGACGCAGTCGCTCGTGGGACTACCCGGAGCTACGTCTACGGATTACCGTCCTCCGACGAGGAATCTCGCAGCTCAACCTAGAATTTGCAACCGTGCATCGGTATACATAAGACGCATCGCGTTTTTTTTTTGCGAGAACTCCGTAATCTTCCAATTTTTGCTACTTTCGCTAGAAAAAGAAAGGCTGACTCTCGTCTCATAGCAAGATATTTTATTATATTTTAGTTCGATTTCTGACTGAGGTGTTATTTTTCGCAACAAATTCTGTAGTTTTTTTTAGGGGAAAAGATTTTCACGTTTAGATACTTGTTAGCATCATTTACTATTAAATTGACTTTTGATTTAATAACGTGATATTACTGTTTCTTGTTCAACTTGTGTTTTAAGACCGAAAATTTATTTGGGGCGCAGTTTCGTAAACCTTAAAAGGTATATAAAATCATGCACTAAATGTCAGCACTAAGATTTAGCTATGACCAATAAGGCATTTCGTTTATGTTGTTTTTTCACATATCGCTCGAAGTTCTCGTTTTAATATGATTTATATTTCATTTACGCGTTATATTGAATATTTTATATAAGAAAAAGTATTATTAAAGTTTAATTCTATCAAATTATTCTGTTATCGACATTATTTATACTAATATCCAAATGTAATACATTTTTATTTAGATTTTTGTTCAAATAATTACTAAAATATAATATTTAAGCAATTTTATCATTTTTGAAAGTAGCATTAAGTCTCATTTCATTAAAACGATAAGAGAAATATTTATTAAATCGATTAAAAATCAAACAAATTATCTGTGTAAAATTCGCAATAATATATTTCTACTAAAATAATTCGTCATTGCTTTTGTTAAAATGTAACTATTCGTAAAAGCTCTGTCATTAATAAGTTATATGTCTCGTCAGCATGATTGGAAACAAGCCAAGCTTCGCGGTTAACTTGTCTTGTCAGTGATCTTCGCTAACGCCGCGTCAGAGAGACTTAATTAAATCGCACGCTAACTAACATAATCTGTCTCCGCCTCCTGATCACCGGATAGTGATAGCTGAATCGGGGAAGCTACAGAAATGCCAGGACTAACAGTTTAAGGTAATTAGTTAATGTTCTAACGGACTCTAGTCCCGTCCACAAACCATATGCTATATATACTCGTATATATCAGATATTATATATATATGTGTGTGTGTGTGTGTGTGTGTGTGTGTGTGTGTGTGTGTGTGTGTGTGTGTGTGGAGGGGGGAGGGGGGAGGAGATATATATACATATTTCACTTTCATCCCGTTGCAACCCACCAGTTAATTTTCAGATGAAGGCGCCGCAAGTCTGTTGATAAATCAGACGCGAGCATGCACCTACGTGCAGGATGTATAAACATCCGCATGCGACGGTGCTTAATCGATCGGCGCTTAATGACTACAATACGTCCTTTCAGCTGGTGCGGGATAGCATAACCCGCTAGTCGTAAATTGAAGAACTAACGTCGTATGTTAGACCGATGCGTACCACTCTTCCTCCCCGCAGCGAAAGATCCGGCAAACGATTATTAATGGCGCTGACGATGAAAACGAGCCGTTTCTCAGCGGACGAATCACCGATAAATTTAGGGGAATGTAGGATTCAGTTCCAAACAAACAAGGATTTGAACTACCTATGTGAAGAACCATTAAGTTAATTAGAAGTTATTAATCTTAAACTGAATACATTGTAATGTATATCGCGTGATATAATTCCAGCATCCGGGAGACTTAAGAAAGGATCCTAGTTTAGAACCTTCAAAAATTCGTAAAATTTTTTTATATTCTTATAATAGAACATCTAAAAAATATGTTCCTAAAGTATTATTTCGAAATTCGAAGAATCGACAAAATTATAGGCGATTTAGCAGGTAGTTATTCGACCACTCGACGCGCTCAGGTAGAGATCCGACCACTCAAACCACAAGAAGTGTTCCTATTGCCGACCGAAGCAACATAGAAGAAACAAATGAATTTTTTGAGGAATTAGAAGATCTATTTTATGAACTAGAACTATTTTACAGGAATAGTAGGTTAATCAGAAATTAACTATGAGTAGAAAAATTGTGTATTAATAGTACTAAAAGAACACGTTTTTTTCGAACTCTACTTTTTGCATTTTCTTCAATTTTGTATCCATGATTTAAAAAATTATTTGATCAATCGACTTTTATAAAGTTCGTTACATAATGGACAAACTTCTCGGTGAAGCTAAAAAGATTAAAAAAATCAATATTAACAATCTATTTTTTCTTAAAAAAATGGATGCTATCTAGTTAAAATCGCAACTTTTTTTTCAAAGTCGCACTAAACTTTAATTTTTATATTTTTTTTTTATTTTATAGGTTCATTTGAAATAAAATTACATGAAAATTAAAAATATTTTTTTCTTTTTTTGTTTTAGGGAAGAATTAAATCCCGATGATGTAAACAAATCGATAACTCCGATGGCGAAGCGCAAAATTAAATGTTTATTTATTTATCACTAATAATATTTATATATACAAAAAATTTGAATGTACTCTTCAATAGTTGTATTAAAATTGCAAAAAGTTTTAAAACATTATTCTTCTTTTAAAAAAATTATGAAAAATCGTCTTTTTCGACTTCTTAAAGAAGGCCCCTTCTTTCCTTAATAATATTTATTTCATATTAACATTGTTTTTATAGTACCAATGATTACACAATCGGATAATTAGTATATGTTTTAAATGCAACTTACTAAGGATGTATATTTGAAAAATGTATATAAAATCACACAAGTAAATATAAAGCAATAAGATCCAGCTATGACCGTAGAAGGCTTTTCAGTTCAATTTACATTTACTAAGGATGCACAGATTCACCAATGTTCAAGTAATATAAGCAGAAGCTATATGGCTACATTACGTAATACTATATGAAACATGACACATCTGCAGTACATTTGATATTCCAATGAAGCATCGCATTTGTATCCTTCCCCCATTTATTCTAGCGCGTAACTATCGATCGGTATTACGAAGTGTTCATCCAGTGAGACGCTTCATGGACCTTGCATCACGTTAAAGGGCGCATTTAATTAGCACCTATAGTGTCCTTCAACGCGTCAAAGCTTATCGCGTCTGTTTGATCATACATTTGCGGTAATCCACAATAGGTGCGAAACGTATCAACCAACGAATTACATGGATCATCATCACCTTAGAAACGTTAACAAAATGTATACTTAACCCTAATCTTGAACATATTTTGAACACCAAAAACATATTTTATAAATAATTAGCAAAATTGTTATTAATAGAAAAAATTGTGGGTTTGACACGTGTGAAACTTTACATACTTGGCATTCAGTGCTATCTTGATCTTTCGTAATGGCTTTGTTGGAGTGGAGCCTCGAGTTCCTTCTACCTACTTTTCTTATGGAGGAGAGCCAGATAGGTGGGTTTACCGGTTTTACAATTATGAGATGTTACTTTGTGCCATAAACCTACATGTTCAGGATTAGGGTTAGTAGTCAGGAAACATCTAAATATAAAAGTCACTAATTTTTCGGAGAAAAAAAACAGTTGTCATGTAACACAAGAACATAATGTTAACATATCGTATAGTTATATGACGTGAAAGCACAATGATATTTCTGATATTCTTTTCCATTAAAATTGCGAATTTTACAAGAATTACAATTTTATTAGAGAACATTCGTGACTTGAAGCAAAGCAGGGCAAATGGAATTGCTTGCTTGAAGCTCGCCAAACGGAAAAGATGAGAACTCATCTGCGATGAAGCACAGCACTACGGCGCTTTGCCGGTACATACCGTGTCTCCGCGCGCGCCTTTCGCTTTCCGATAGATGCTCAAAGAGTGCCATGGAATGTCAGCTCAAAGGAGACAAGACAAACAGAAGGACAAGGGAGTTGTCTACTGACAAAGCCGGTATGGACTATGTACACGACTCGATCGCGGACCGGTCTGACGTACTGTTGGAATCTATTGGAGGCAGAATTTCATCCTCGCTCTACGTGTCATTTCCACTTTTTACCGATTGCCAAGTACAATGTCACATCGCGCGCGTGCAACTAGAAAAAAAGTTAGAAATGACGAATGAACTTGGGAAGTTTTTTGTCGGATTCTTACAGAGCGATAACTTTCGCGCGCAAGTTCGCTTGAGGTATTCGCACGGTACTGGCACGAATTTTTAATATCAAGACGCTAAGATATTGTCGTTCACTGCAATAACTCAAGACGCTTACCGCTCCAAATTTATTCTACTATTATCTCATCACTAATTCGGTTTAATTAATGAACGAGTTCTCTATTTGTGCTTTCCCAATACAAAGAAGGAAAACTCCTAGAACAGGGATGCCCAGAGTAGATATTAGTCGCGATCCATTGGTGGTCGAAAAATTTTTCAAATTTATTAAAGGAGTCGAAACCAAATTTTGAAATTAGCTACAATTATTATAAATTCCTTGTACATAAAAATAATTCGTGTGACGCAATGTCAAAAATCGACAAAATCGACATAATTTGAAAATGTCTGTTCAAGAATGTCTGATAATAAATTAAATATATATAAAGTGAATTGAAAAATCTTAGATGTAATTACTTAATAAATTCGTTGCTCAAGCTTTTTAAGGAAAAATTTTTAAGAGAGGAATATACGCGGTAAGTACTCCGTTCCCACTATCGCGCTCGCAGAAATACATGATTGTATATATTAAAGAGCAAATAAAGAGGAATTTCATTTCCTCTGGCAAGCTCCAGGGAAAAAAAATATTATAAATACTTGCATGTATTCAACAAATAATTTTTCTCGAACAATTATTAAACATAAATAGTATTCAACGGTTTCATAACAATTTAGATACTTTAAGATAAAAACGCGATAAATATCTTCATAATTTCTCTCGGTTATTTTATTCAAGATTGTTAAAATATAATTATTAGCAAAAATACTTAAAATCTTTAAAATTAATCACGTTTTGATAATACCACTTTAAATAATA
The DNA here is from genome assembly GCA_003595255.1 of Solenopsis fugax. NCBI lineage: Eukaryota > Metazoa > Arthropoda > Insecta > Hymenoptera > Formicidae > Solenopsis > Solenopsis fugax. Next base: position 5,372 of record QKQZ01011722.1, on the reverse strand, counting down.
CTAAAAGTTAATTATACTTCTATTATAACATCCGTGGAAAAACCGATTTTACTGAAGTATTTAAAATTTTAGTTAAATACAGATCTAAAAATAATTTTGTTTTTCAGTAACCATCAAAATAATTATGAAGAACATTCAAACATAATGAGCAATGCATAAAGTTTTGACATTCTAACAAGTTTGAGCATCCTGCATAATTACTTTGACGGTTTTACAAAATTATTTTCAAATCTATATCCAGTTAAATTTTTAGACACTTTAGCAAAACCGTTCTTTCCGTGTATTTTTTATAAGTAAAAGTATTTATTGACTACAATCAAAAGCGGTATACTGTTAAATGTTCTCACTCAAGTTTCGCGAAACAATACGAGCTCTTGAAGGTAGGAAAATATGATAATATTCTTACCGAATAGTGTCTATGTAAGAGAATTTGGTGTACGCTATCAGGTAATGGACGAACTTACAAAACGATTGAAACGCTACCTTTTCTTTCAGTAAGCGAGATTCGAAGAAACGGGGGGGGGGAAGAAGGCAATTGGGAAAAACGATGTCTGCATCGTGATTTTAATTGGCCGTGACGATAAACGTAGCAAGGTGGCACTCAGCAAAAGTAGGTAATAACGATTAAAAGTCTAATCGGCTGAAAACTTGTTAACTTTCGCGAAACTGCCGGTATGGGATTCCATCTCGCGCCGAGTGTTAGCTCGCATAATAAAAGAGCCCGGAAGCTGAAGAGAAAATCGAGAATATATTCTAAAGCAGGGAGAGATGAATTGAAATCAATCGACCGTAGATTGGCGTAGTACGACGCTTTGTTAGAGAAAAAGTTAATTGAGTATTCGATAGCTGTAATTAAATTTTAGCGATCACATGCAATTACATGTAAATATGATTTTATAACTTTTTCTGTAAGTGAGACAAATACTTTTTTTATATCCAATATAATATAACAATTTTAAGAATATACAGATATATATTTTTAGAAGAATCGTATTTATACGTTGGAGGAACAATGAACTGTAATATCCAGGACACCGTGCGAATCCTCTTCTCTTTCTTTCCCGGCATTTTCCGTTCGTATGAATTCAAGTATTACTATGATCTCTTACCGACGATTCTCGCCAGGCATCCTCGAACGTGATACTCCGAAATTCAAGAACATAATCCGAATCCCGGGAGCACAATTTCAGATCCGGCAACTCGTGTTCGCGTTACGCGCGAGAAAGAACGGAGGAGAGGAGAGGAAGAGAAAGAGAAAGAGGGAGAGAGTGAGAGAGAGAGAGAGAGAGAGAGAGAGAGAGAGGGCGGACGACGTCGGAATTCTCGCGCCGGTATAAAACGCCTCGCACTTAGCGTCTTATGCCGGCGCTACTCCGAGAGAACGAGAGAGTCGCGGGAGACGTATCGGATGCACGACGAGAGACGGCACGGAAGGTCGAGGTTTTAGCGAACATCTGCCGAGCGAGCTGATTTCCAGCCGGCGATAAGACCTCGAAATACACCCGAGACAGCTAGTATAACCGCGTCAGAATTCATTAGTTAACCCCGCGGCTCAGCATTTTTGCAGGCTCATTTCATAGTGCAGTTCTGCACGGTATACATACGTGGAATTGCGTCGTTGAAGAATTCGGAAAAATACGGAGGAGAGAGAGAAACTACAGCTTCAACTATCACAGCTTGAATACCAAAAGAAGCACCGTACTCCGAGGAGCACGGTGAAAGCACACTGGCTCACTGCGAGGCGAGATATCGGCATAATATCGACGCGACAATCGTTCGTAAACTTTAAATTGCCTCGTGTTGCGCGAGATAACGCAAAGCCGAACGGCGCGCGGATAAGCGCGTGACATACGAAATTACGTCGCCTAGGTGGTACAGCTCGACATTTTGGCTATGCTCAAAATCTGTATAAAAGGCGGGATTGCGCCTTAAAAATATTGAAGAATATTCGCGAAATTTCTACCGCGGCCATCAAGGTATTAGAAAAGTTCAAAGTTTCGGATTGCATTTCACAGAAATGTCACACAGCTGAAGAGCAATTGAATGGCGGCTCGAATTGGCTGGATTTGGGATTCCAAGTCAATCATATTCGACTACTGTTCATCCATTTTCTCCGAGAACGTCCATTGATATATACATGTATTATATTTATATATAATTTATAACGTACGCGAGAAATACGTGCGCGAACTGATTTTATAGAGAAATTCCGCTGCAGCAGACTTTGTCTTTCGATGAACGATATACACGCGAAAATAAAGAGTAATCGAGCGAACGCGATTATAACTCCCGAGCCACAGAGGGTGTATATCGACGCGTGAGAATAATGGGCGTAGAGTTATCTCACACTTCCTATCCGAAACGGTTCGGTCAGCTGGAATAATGCATGAGTAGAACTCGTTCAAAATATAAGGTTGATATATCATATCAGAACTAATGCGCTAGTGAATCCGCGGGATAATTATATCGCTGATAAGGAAAATTTCATCAGACTTTGAAGACGTATCGTCGAGAGAGTTAGTTAAATGAACTTTGCTTCCACGAGTTTACATTAAAGATAATTGCCAAATATTCGACGTCTCGGGGAGACGCAAAAGAAAATTTATCTTTGAAAAACGGAAATACATACAGATTGTTCGGTAAATTTTAAATGCTTTAACAAGACAGTTTGCCAAGTTATCAAAAGAAAATTGTGCAAACTGTTTGTACTAATTTTCGCTGAAGAGGAAGTTTCGGTACTCATCGACAAATATGCCCCGCTGAAGTTTTACTTTTATAAACCCTTCTCTTCATTACTCTTTACTGAATTGTATCGATGTTGTATAGATGTGTAGGGAAGAGTTGCAGATTGCGTACCACTTAAATTATTTTTTATTGTATTTCCCTTTTGATATATTGATATATTGATTTGTATGCAAATAAATTCAGAAATTGTAACTTGATGCTTCGTGTACCCATTACTATAATATTTAAACTTTTACCGGTGACAAATTAATTTATTATAAGTATTTTTTGTAACATGTTGCATAAGGTACAATTTAAGTAACCGATTATCTAAATCCTATCTCCTAATTATCATTTTTAAAAGTTTCAAATTTCAGAATTTAAGTAATTAAAAATATATAAGAATCGTTAACCACACAATACTTCGTTTATTAATAATTTATTATTCGAAAAAAGAATCAAATAATTAATTAATTAATTAATAACAATGATGAAAGAATAAAGACATCAAAATAAAACTGGAAGCTTAATTCTCCCTTAATTTATTTTTATTTACATATTTTGACATATTTTTATTTATATATTGATTTTATTAATTTTTACTATTATCAGTCTTGCATTAATTCTTATAATAAATTTGTGATGATATGATTTAGGAATTTGATAGATTTTATAAAAAGATTTAAACTTTATAATAATTGTATGTACAATAAATTTAAAATATTCTAATATAATAAATGTTCTTTTTGTGAAAATATAAGAATTCAGTATAAAATAGCATAATTAAATTTTATTATTAGTTATATAAAATTCATCAAAAATTAACATCAGTTGTAACTGATTTTTTTAAATATTAGCACACACAAAACAAAGTGTAATGTGTTAAAAATGTTTTGACTAAACAATACGAGCTGAAAGTTATCGAAATTTAAAACCTGAAGGCTTCTCTAGGTTTATTCTTTTTTTCTTAATCAACAACAAAAAAATATTGATCGTGATTGCTTGAATGTTGACCCTGAAACTAGCTGCAATGAAAAATTTGATTTATAATGCAAGAAAAAATTTTGCAGCGAAAATTACTATATTTTGCTGCAGTTTTAAATAAATAACTTTTAAATGAGTAAGTGAATCTAAATGAATTTTTGCACGAATATTTATTAAAGTTGTATTAGTGAAAAATTTTAATTTAATTGGTAATGCCACTTGTTCATCAAATTTGCAAATAAGTATTGTAAAAAATGATTTTACATAAAAATCAAAAGTAAAAAAAAAATTAAATAACTTTTAAACCAATAAGTGAAATGTCTAAAATGTTACACAGATACTCAAACGTAATATTAAAATATTCCATAAAATCTTTATATTTTTGTTTTTTTTTTAGATATGACACATCCTTAAATTTTTTATCTATATGAATCATTTATTATTTATTTCATATTTTTTCACCCAAATGTTGCTTATAGTATATTAAGTAAAGATATCAAATATTAATGAAGTAGGATTTAGACAACCGGCATACATTCAGCAATTCTCCCTTATAACTTTTAAGAATGATAAATTTTTTTGTGTTAAGTCTTTTGTAATTCAAAAAAATGTCAGAAAATTTTAGACGTGCGTTTTAAGAACCGCTGTGCTATTAATAAAAATGTACTGTGTTCGACGGAATCAATTTTCCTTTGCGCTAATTAAACCATTATGAAAATCCGCGCGAATAAGTGGCGTGTCACGTGCATACACAGAGCATGCATACATACACACACACACATGGACGCACGCACGTAAGCTTGGCCGGAGCACCGAGCTCGAATTCGCGTACGCGATAAACTCACCTACGCCGTTCTACGTGACATGATACGTGAGCGCACGAAGACGATCCGTCGTCCGCGTCCAGCGCCTACGACTCCCCTCGCATTTGCGACAGCCGCAATCGGCTCGTCGCGAGTGCAAGAGCGTAGTACATCAATATGAGGATCGTGCGAGGCGATGCGTTTGGGCGCGACCGCGTGCCAAGTTTCGCGTGTGGCGCATGCGTGCGCATTCCGCTTGCCTCGGCCTCGCGTCGTCTGGTCGTCTCTGGGTCGTCTCTCTCTGACCGACAGCCATCGCGTGGCAAGGCAAGTCTTCATCGTAACAACGAAGAAATTTCGTCTCTCCGTTCGACCAGCGACCAGCACACGTTGCGTCTCGCACGTAGTATTCTCGCTCACGTATGTCTTTGTCGCGCCGCTGGGTGCATTCGTTGTCCTTATCGCGACGCTGCTCCTCTCGCTCGAGCGGTCGGAGCACCCAGTTCTCTCTTTCTCACTCGCTCACTCGCGCTTCACTCACCTACGCCATCTTTGTCTGGTCAACCGCGCGCATCGCGGTCCTCTCCGTCGTAACACCGGCCGCAGTAACTCCATCCCGCTCGGCTCGTCACCTGTTCTCGTTCTCGCTCTCGATCGTCCTTGTCTCTCTCACGCGCCGTTCTGCCGAGCACTACTACCGCTTTTTCGTTTGTCCCGCTCGCGCAACCGTTACAGTATAAACGGATCTCTCACTCGCGCGCGCACGCCAGTGTACTCTTTTACCACCGCTACCGCGGCGCTGGCGGGAGAGACGGAGAGGATGGAGTCACGGAAGAAGTCTCGAGTGGCGGGGGAAGCCGG
>QKQZ01011720.1:0-12309 GCA_003595255.1 Solenopsis fugax | reverse complement strand
GGCGGTGGCGGCGTCGGAATTGCAGAAATCACGCTTCTTAATTAATCCCCCGAGCCAGCGAACTTCGTCCGGTCGATGGGTCCGATAAGGCGCACGTGAACGAGCTTGAGGGCAGAGAGCAAGGGGAAGCTGAATCGGCAACGAAATAATGTCTACCGAGTTGCCTCGCGTTTACCCGTGCGTTACGGCTGGCTGCAGGGAAATGTCTTCATCTCTCGACCCTATTTCTCTCTCTTTCTCTATATGTTTCTCTCTCTCTCTCTCTCTCTCTCTCTGTCTTCCTTCCCGGGATCGTGTGAATTAAAAATACGCCGTATATATTTATAGCGGTTTTAATTAAACGCTGGCGCGTTACGTCACAGTGAAAATAATCGACACGCACGCACGGTATACGTCGATGTTATTTACGGTGAGCCGCGCGTGCGTGCGTACATGTGTGTATGTGTGCGTTGAAAAAATCGCGAACGATCAACTCCTCGGCGAATAAACACCAATTAGTAAACAGCGACGAATGTCGCGGCCGATCACGAAGGAGGAAAGAAAAATGCGGATTACGCCGGCGTAAAAATATACGTAGTATGTTATTTGCGTGTTAGTCGAACGCGTTAAAAACAACTCGCCGGTCTAAAATGAGCGCGATTGCGCGAGCGGGTATCGAGCGGAGAGAGAAAGAGAGAGAAAGAGAAAGAGAGAGAGAGAGAGAGAGAGCCGGGATTATCCGGGATCTTTCGCGAAATTGATCAATCACCCCCTGAGATTTATCGCGACGGACGGGGCTCCGCTTTGGACGCCATTTTAACGTGAAAACGCTCTGACTTTGACGGTCGTAGATCGTGACATTTCGTCCAGAGAGAGAGAGAGAGAGAGAGAGAGAGAGAGAGAGAGAGAGAAAGGGGGGCGTGCCGCAGAGCGGAGGACAGCCGCTAACGAAACTGTCGCTGTGCCGACTGCAGTTGGATCGCGTCTCGATCCTTGATCCGACCCTCCGCGGCGCCGACCCCTCAATTGGCTACTATTTATCGCCGGACCGCCAACGGGAAATTTGGCAGCGCGGCTTACTGGGACAATGATGCCACGCCGCGTCGCGCCCGTAACGATCGGCTGTCGTGCGAATAAGAGCGGCAATTAAGCGGTGTAATTTTCCCAGGTAATTAGCGTGTTAAGCATCCTAAGGGATTAACCAAGTTATCGCCGGGTTTGGCTAATCAATAGGTTTTCTCGCCTGGGATCGATATGTACACTTTCCTACTTTTACCTACACCCGAATGACACATTTAGCGGCACATAGATTCGCTATAAAATTCCACCTTGCTATATCGATTCTAAGACCCATACATAATGGGATACGTTCGTTACTTTTGTTAATAATGGCAAATTGTTAAAACCTCGAACGGAGTTTGGAGATGAAATTGGCGCCTTCTTATTGGCGGTTGCGACCTAATTTCCGCGCCCGCGAATTCACGGGCCTTGAATCGCTTTAATGATGCAGGGGTTTGAGCGAGATCAGGTCTCGAAATCCGGCCGAATCTTCCTCGCAATTAAGCCCGATAATTTAGCGGACGTGAAAGGCGATAGAGATTCTGCGCGCGGCGACAGAAATTGCCGATCGTTATCGCCGTGACGGCAAAGACATACGCACGATACACAGGGAGGGATGGATTCGTCGGAAACTTGAGCTTCGAGTTCGGAACACTTCTTGGGGAAAAGTATTCTTCCTAGTCTCTGTTTCTCCATCAAAAATGGATCACTGGCGTTGTGCCTTGTCTCTTGCGGAGGGACGAAACAAAGTAAACGATCCCGTCGCGCCGAAGGAGATCCTCGATCGATCGTGGGTGGCCGCACATTCGTTGTGGCGACTTCCGGTACGTCGCGGTCAGCGGCGGGTGGACAGAAACGGACAGGTACACCGGGACAGGAAGGGGGTGGGAGGAAGCCGAGATCTGTGTGTGTGTGTGTGTGTGTATGTGTGTATGGATGTACACGAGGCAGAGTCACATACAGGATGACCTGATTTGTATTCGCCGGCGGAGCGCCGCGTTCGCTAACTCCGACGAAAACCCACATCTTCCGGAGTTCCGGCGCCTCTCGCTATTGGTCACGCTTTGAATGCGAAAGCGACTGAATTGTCTTGCATAGACAAAGGAGCGTGTAATTTTCTGCGGGTCCCCGCGGTACGCGCGACGCCAAGCCGGGCTGGAAATATCGCTTTCGCCTCGAGGACAGACACGCGCGCGTAAAAATAAAGGACGCCAAGCCCCCGTTGCCGCCCAACGAAATATTCGATGAGCTATCAGGGACACAAATAACGCGAATTATCCTACTTTTTAAAGGTCTCGGGACATCCCTTTCCGAACTTATTCGATTTAGCTCCTAACGTCTCGATATTAAAAATATCAAATGCCGAAACGAGAGACAAGTAGTTTTAGTTGAGCATACGATGTATCTATAGTTTTACTTTATTCTTAGTATTTTGCTCTTACTCGAGCTTTAATAAAACAAAAATTTAACGTATTACGTCTCTACAAAGTAAGCTAAAATTGGAAATGTGTTACTATTTATATTTTAAATAAACTACATGCATATGAAAGTTGTGTGATTAACAATATATTTTTATTTAATAGCACATTTTTGTACTTTATTTTATGTGCTATTAAAAATCAAATTATTTTAACAAATATAATAACAAAAATTTCAATTTTTTGTACAAGTACTCTAAATATAATATTTATAAAAAAAGAGTTCAGATTTTTGTCATTATTTCTTAATTACATTTCCATTAAAGTACATTTCTACTTCTTATTGAAATAATTTTTCATCTGGTAATTTTTAATCGGGTAGAAGATCGCCGCCAAATGTTTTGTTATATTACTTTCAAATGTAATATAGAACAATGTGTAATTCTTTCATAATTTTTTCATCATTTTGAAAATACGTGTAATACATCCTTAAACATTGGGTATTATATTTTACATTACATCGTATTTTTTACCGAAACAAAAATATTCCTCTTATTATCATACGAATGGTTTTTTTTCTCTAACTGTCCACTAGAACCTAATTTCCGTTATTACTAACAATGTTAACTCCGTCACTTGGCGTATGACTTCACGACGCAATTTGCCCATTTTGTACGCATAATTTTTATCAGGTAACCCGATAACATCGCGTTTCGCGACCGTCTGGCTCGGCGATGTCGAAATCACGAGTCGGTTTATAGACCACTCGTCGGCCAGTAATTGATGCGCTCGACGCATTCGGCGCGCCCGGCCAGACGGCCTGGAGAGAGGGCGAAAAAAATATTTTTTTCGCCCCCTTCCCCCTCTTCCTTCTGCGTCCCGCCACGCGATGTGTTTTCTTTCCTGGTCGGGATCACGCGCGCGACATCAGACTCGCGGTTTATTCGAGCACGCAGTGTGCGTCATCGTACGCCTCTTAGCAATAACAGAGACAGACCGCCGTCGAAGAACGATGGTGTACGATACTCCCGGCGGCAAACAATGATTGAGCAACAAGCGACGCGTTACAAAGATCGATACGGTACGTGCGATACGTGCCACACGCGTGAATCGCGATTATTGACGACTCTTTGCGAGCATTATCGATCGCCGCATCGCCGATCGGAACAAACGCTTAATAAATAGCTGCCATGACATATTTCGCGAATGAGCTATAAGGCGCAATTTAAAGTCTAAGGCACGGGAGATAAAGACTAAAAGATGTAAATAAGAATGAAAATAATGATACGCCACTCGTTATCTCTAGAAAATAAATCTTGGTGCCGGTTTGAGTAAGTAACATGAGAAGAAAAAAATATAAACTAGATAAAGTATACTTTATTCGTGTACAGAAAGAACAATTTAGCTGCAAAGTATCTAAAAATTTTGCTAGTTATAAATCTGAAAATGTTTTTTGTTGGATCATCAAAATAATTATGTAAGTCGCTTAGGCAATGCTTCAAAGAGTTTTAACATTTCAGCAACCAGCTCCTACATAATTTTGATGGTTTAACAAAGAAATTATTAATTTAACAGTATTGGGCTTAAAAAATTAAATTAGATGTGTACACAGAAAAAACAATTTTTTATGCTCAAGTAAATGTTTATTTTAATATCATTTCCTTGATTTAAATAAATATTAGTATAAATAATTTATTTTTAAACTTAGGAAATATTTTTTTTAAATCAATTTTAATTTATTTGAACAAAAAAAAATTTTTCCAGTGTACAGATAATGCTCATATAGAGCCGACATTGATTATTCGTGTAATATGTAACTTTATTACTCAATAAAATTAACAATATAACATTGTTAACTTCATTGAGTAATAAAGTTTATTACTCAATCTTTATCTAAAAAAATTGTTTTCAAAAATCTGCATTTAGCTAAAAAGTCTTAGGCACTTTAGCGTGACGATTCTTCCTGTGTATATCTATTCATTGTCTCTTGTATTTTCCATGACGTTTTTGTTCGACGAAGGGGAGCAGAGTAGAATGCACATTTCGGAGGTCACTGATCGGAGGGAAGAGTGGTGCGTAAACAGGAAAAAGAAAAATATTCAAAAAAATGTGTTTTCACATGTCCCGTCGTCCTGCCCGTAGTAAATGTGTCCATTTTCGGACAACAATTATCGGGGTAGCCACGCCTATATACCCAGCAGACTATATCCTTGCGAGCGGTGCGTTTAAGCCGATTGCCCTTGTCGCTTGTTTCCCGTGAGCAGGTATAAGAAGAAACGGGAGGTCGATTGTTTGCGCTGGATAGAATTCGGGCGGCAAAGATATTTTTTCAATGCACAGACGTTGGTCAGGTGAGCGTCGTAAATCAAAAGAGAACAAATAGAGGAGAGAGTATCGTCTGGCCTCCCCTGGTTGGTAACGAAATTAAGTCGCCGGCGCCGTTGTAAATGGGAAGGACAGCGGGGGGGAAAAGTGGATCCGTTTCGTTTTTCGACGAAAATTATCGCGAAGGCTCAGACGCTCGGAGGCGCAAATAATCGTCGAGCGAACAACGGTACCGTTAATCGTTTAAAATTTAATTTCACCGTCGATAGTCACTAGTCTGCGTCTGTCGTCGGATGAAGGAATCGAGCGTCGTCGTCGCGATACGCGGTGGAGAAGCCCACACCATATTTATTATTAACGTTGTAAGAATTACGAGGAAGAATTGCAAACAACAAGGCTTAAGCATTATCTATTTCCAAATTTGGTATGCGATACATACCGCAAGATAATAAATAATAAGTTATCTTTCTGAGTCACGGCGAGCGCGCGCATTCGTAAGGCACAACGCACAGCTGACTCATACTCCCTTCCTGCAATAATCGATTTATTTATGAAGCCACTCGGAATTATTTAAGACTCCGCGAGGACCGTAGTTTCGGGAAAAGAAACTAGACGGTAACTTCATTACTAAAAAGTGAGGCGTGCACAAGATGCCTGGCTTGACTCTGATACGATATTTATAATGCCGTTACATTAGCTGCATGCTTCCCATTGCGTATTTATGCCGCTCAGCCTGATCGTTGCATATTTAATAGACGCGGCTCGCGCGTAAATTCATAACGCTAATCGATGTTTAGAGAGTTGTATTTTCCGTTTGTTAAGGCGCATCGCACCACCCCGCTCGGTGCCCTTGAAATTTTCGGTCCGACAGAGTAGACGCCGCGCACTCGCGCGCCGTCATTTAACGGCTTTAAAGTGGGATGAAGCGGATGTGCATGTGGAGGACGAGAGGCGCGGAATCGCCCGTTGCAACTGCGTAGAATCGTGATGCACGAGAGCCAACGGTATACGCTATACGCGGCCCGTTTCGTATTACCTTTCATTTTCCCCGGTCGGTCACGTATTACACATTCTTAGACGTTTAACTCGCGCGGAACGACGTGTGCGGCGCGATCTTCATTAATTAAATTCGTCGCGCGTCATTCAGTGCGAGTGCGTCGAACGATAATGCGCGGGGGACGACGCGCGGCGACCCGCCGTCGTCCGCGTCCTGCTTTTCGATGCACTCCGACTATTTCATCGGCGCTTCTCATCCTTCGAGAAGCGTCCCGGGGGAGGACCGGAGGGAGGACTTTGTCCCCCTCCCCTCCCTCCACCCTCCTCGCCGTCGCTTTAATAATACCGTGTATGCAGTCGGCGGAATTATGCGCCTGGGAATATAAAAAAATGCGGCACCGCGCTCCGAGTACCGCGCCAGACACTTTGCATACCGCCGAGAACTCAGAGCTCTCGTTTCTAACGTTATATTATCCCATAAAGCATGGTGGTGCATTATGCGCACGCACACACGAAAGTCGCGCATGCAACCCGACGCCCCGGCTAAAGAGGCCCCGGCTAATGGTAACCATATAAACAATGACTTCGGTACGTCTACAACGCGCCGCGCGACGATTGAGTTAAGGGAGCGCGCATTTCCGGTGTTTGTATGGTACGTCGGGATAGTAGTGGCCAAGATTGGAGCAGGGGGCCTATGTAGCAGGGTTGACCCGACCGCAAGAGCGCTCGCGGGGTATCGATCCTCTCGGTACGGAGCGCAGGACGCGTTTGTTTTTCTTCATAATAATATATCGCCCCGTGTGCCGAAACATATAATTCCTGAGAAACGCCTTTTGAATGTTTCACCGAATGTTTGCGTTCCGCCGTGTTTAATCTTAATGATAAGCAAATTGGCAGTTGAGTACCTTTCCGAAGGTATTGGAAGATTCGCGATGGCCCTCGCGAGAGCTACGGGAAATTGAAAGATGTATAGAACATTTCTCAAAATATTAAGAAAAGTTTAGTGATTTTCTACCTGGATAAAAAATTATTTCAATAAGAAATAGATATGTGCTCTAATGAAAATATAATTAATAATGAAATATAATGAAAAAAATCTGATTTTTTTAAATTTAAGTATTTTAAATATTCAAGATGATTTATGTAAAGTTTCATTGCGATGCAGAGATCAGTTCTCTAAAATAAACAAAATTTATTTATTTATTTATTTATTTATTTACAAAATAACTAGACATTCACAATAAACAAATTTTGTATAAATCATTTTGAATACTTAAAGAACTTACACAAAAAATTAAGATTTTTCTTAATGTTGCAAAATATAACTTAATGTTTAATAACAAATAGAGTTTGATAACAAATAAACTATAAAAATATATTATTAAATAAAAATATGATCTTATTCACACAACTTTCATGTGTATATAGCTTAATTGAAATGCAAATGTTAAACACATTTCCAAATTTTATTTACTTTGCAGGGACTGTATGTCCGATATATCCTTAATTCGAGAGTTAATTACCGAGACGGTTGGTTTTATTTTTCGTACGCTCAAGAGGAGCCTCATTATATCCCCTACTATGTGTCAACGGAACACGGGTCTTTTTACTCTGTAATAACGCTTTATTCACGATCGCGACACGCATAATCGCTCGGGTAGAATGAATCGATACGCGCGAGTCAATAAGAATCTAATTAACGTGGCGAGATACGTCATGTCGACATCCTTTTCGACGTCGCGCACCGCCGAGAATAAAAGTGTCTAAATTCCATTCGTTATCTCACGCCAGCTAGGGTCGACCCCGGGTTCTCACACGAGAAACGCTTATTTGTTTCACTTGGAATTTTCGTAAATACTGATTTGCGTTTCGTAACGCCGGTAAAACTCCGGAGGCCTGATTAGCCACGCCGCTGGTGAAAATATTTACATTTTTCTAATCGCGATGTCGCCATGACGCACGATAACGAGCGCGATGGTCGACGGCGGCCCACGGCCGACGTTGTACGTCGGGCGTACACGCACGGAACGCACGAAACGAATTTCGTCGTTGCTCGATAAAGCCGAATAATTTACGACGCCGCGCACACATGCACGCGCGCTGTGCCGTCAACCGGGCAGTTTCCGTTTCGTAATCCGAGAATTACGAGAAGCGTTTAAGCAGGGCGTTAAGCTTCCACCCAAGGATCTCTCTCTCTCTCTCTCTCTCTCTCTCTCTCTCTCTCTCTCTCTCTCTCTCTCTCTCTCTCTCTCTCTCTCTCTCTCTCTCTCTCTCTCTCTCTCTCTCTCTCTCTCTCTCTCTCTCTCTCTCTCTCTCTCTCTCTCTCTCTCTCTCTCTCTCTCTCTCTCTCTCTCTCTCTCTCTCTCTCTCTCTCTCTCTCTCTCTCTCTCTCTCTCTCTCTCTCTCTCTCTCTCTCTCTCTCTCTCTCTCTCTCTCTCTCTCTCTCTCTCTCTCTCTCTCTCTCTCTCTCTCTCTCTCTCTCTCTCTCTCTCTCTCTCTCTCTCTCGGTTTTCTTCCGTCTCTCAGATGAAATCAGAAGCGTATCAGTCGTGACTCTCGTCTCTTTCTCTCTTCAATCTTTTTCTCCTTATCTATATTTTTTGTTTCCTTATTCTTTTTTATCCCGAAAGAAGATATATTACACGAGTCGCAGTACACTCATTAATATCAACTTTACGTAAATTTATATAACGCTTTCTGAGAAGCGGAGGAAAGCACGTTATAATAAATAATAACAACAATATAAATTTATGAACGTGAAAAATGATAAATTGAATGTTAATAAAAAGCAAAGGGGCAGGTCTCATTAGCGAATTTTGCATAAGAGGTCGTCTGAATTGTGACTACGTCGTCAGAGGAGGAAAAAAAAATGCTAGTTTTTCCATGAATAACCCGCGTTCGCGAATCGGTACGCGCTTTATTTCCCGGCGCGGCGCGGTTTTACTTGGCGCTTCTTCTTCTTCTCCCCCGCGCGCGCGATAATCTTCCCGGATCAACCACGCGCGGCGGCGGCCACTTGCATCCGCGTGATTATACTTCGGCGGGTCCGAGGCATCTGGCGCGCGCGGAACAACATCCATCACCCTCTAGCTTTCTGGCGCTTTCGAAGCAATTAATCACGCGGCCATTGTTCGGCGCGACCCTCACCCCCTCACCCCCTCACCACCCCTCACGGTCCGTCGCGCGGGCTCGTGATAACGCGTTATCGCGATCCAAGGGTGCGTCGCAGAGACGCGTGTGTATAAATATGTGTCGATAGTATCGCGTTAGAGTTCACTTTTCGCGCGATCGATCGCAGCACCTCCCCCCTCGTTGCCCCCAACTACCACTGGCTTGACGAGTTCCAGTCCCGCGCCCGTTATTCTCTCGTCAATTATTTATCGCGCTTTCGAAGCGTGAATCCGCAGCGATTCGCCAGCTCTCTTCACTCGGAGCACGATGGCACGATGGCACTCGGTGCACAGGTGCATGCGGTCTGCAGCGTGCATCTTGCGACCGCGGATATTTAATGCGCTACTCACACATGTGGAATTCACTTAACGCGCGCGATGCGTTACGTATTACGCACCGTTGAAACGGCACCGTTGGCGTTGTGCACGTGCAACTACCACGTGGGATTCGGTATTGGCCTCTCGACCGCGGGGAGAGAAAGCGGAGGGTGGAGGAAAACGTTTCCTCCACCACCGACAGCCTGCATTCACGACGTTTACCCCGGGCAAACGTTCGACAGCCACGTGTAAACATGCAAATTGTGTAACTGCCCGCGCGCGTGCACGGGTCGGGCTTATAAATTTATACGAGCTAACATGGGGGTCGAAGATGGTTAAATTATATTCGCGTCCGTTGCCCACGATCCGGGAGCGTAAAGTCGGGTTTTGTTACAAAATCGCACTGTTAATGATTCAAGCCGGTGCGATTAATGTGACGCGAAATATCAAATTATAATGCAATATTGGGTCATATTGCGACGCAAAATATCGAATTTTCATATCAGAGAAAAAGAGAGAGAGGGGCAAATATTTTTTTAAAATTTTTTAGTTATTACCGTTAAAATTAGACAATAACAAATGCATCTTTTAATATAAACTTAACATAAAAATCATTCTAAATCTATCTGATAAATTATTTTATTTTTTAATAGCATAAAAGGAATTTTGTCTAACGTAAAAGTTTTAGAAAAATATAATTATCTAAAGACTTACGATTCCTATTAATGAATTAAAATTATATGTTGGAACATAATCGGCATTTCTATTATGTATCGACATAATTGTAATTCATGGAATTATGTCAAGACATAATTTTTATTTTATTAATTAAAATCGTATAATTATAATCGTATAATCATATAATTCTTTTTAGATAATTATTTTTGAAAACTTTTACATTAGACAAAATTTCTTTCATTTTATTAAAAAGAAAAATAGTTTGTTATATAAAAAATTATTTTTCAGATAATGATATAGTTAATTATTATATATTGCCTGTAGAAAGATTTAGCTTATTACATTGAAAGGAAAAATGCAATTACTGTAATTAAACTATAATTCACAGTCATTTACGGTACCAATTATATACTTACAGTTGTTTTAATTATACAAATTACAGCTATTAATTATTACTACATAAATAGTAAGCAAATGTCTAAAAAATAATTATATTCACTGTAATTGTAATTGCATTTACTGTATAAAAATGTTAATTTTATTCTTGCCATTCACATCGTGATATTTTACTATATTAGTATTTGTAATTATCATAATTTATAGTAAAATATTTTCATAGTTTGTAGAACTATAAACACAAGATTATTATTAACATTATAATAGTAATAACTGCATGAAAAAGAAGCTCTTAATTATAATTTTTTTACCATATAGTTGTAGTCACAAATACCACTTTTCTTTCAATGTACATTTGTTATAGAAAATTTGATAATTTGCACACTCTGATAGTACAGTTCGTTGTAAATATATTATATTTATATAATTACAAATTTCTGTTATCAGTAAACAATGATTTTGAAACGTGAATTTGTTAAACAGCGCTCGCACGATTGAATCTGCGCAATAATAATACCGCCAAAACTCTTCCACTGTCTGAAAAAGATTCCCCTGGGAATTTTACATTATCACAAGTGTCCCGTGCAATATACGTCAATCTCTCACGTAAACACGTTTATCGATTCGTGATTAATCGATCGCCGTACGCTCAATTAACTTTACGTTGTACGACCACACCGGTTTTACGCATGTGGCAAACGGCGTTGACGTTTCGATGATCTCGTTCTCAAGAGATCCCGAGAGAAAGATAGAGAGATTGATTGATTGATTGATTCAGCGTTTATTGCTGCCCTAGGGCAAGCCCTCTAAGGACAAATTGTAAGTATTGGTACATAGAGAAATGATCATAAAAGTAGAAACTAAAAGTGACATTGAAATGATAACAAAAAATAAATAAAAAGAATAAATTTAACAAGAGAGCGAGAGTGCTTACAAAAAGAAATAAAACAAAAAAAAAAGAAAAATGCAAATGCTCGCCCTTTTGTCATTAACAAGAAAAAGTAATAATAATAAATCATATGAAAGATGATGAAAGAAAGAATGTGATGAGAATAAGTAACAAAAGCAAAAATAAAATAAAAAAGTATAAGAACAAAAAAAAAGAATAAAGATAAAGGTGACAGAAGGAGCGAAAACGCTTACAGAAAGAACTAATATAACAGACGAAAAATGCGTATGTTCGCCCCTTATGCCATTAACAAAAAATAATAATATGAAAGATGAAGAAAAAAAAATGTGATGAGAGCAAGTAACAAAAAAGTAAAATAAAATAAAGATAAGAACAAAAATAGAAATAAAGATAAGGGTAAAGGTGACAAAAGGAGCGAGAGTGCTTACAGAAAAGAACATAAAACAGAAGAAGAAAGATACGTATGCTCGCCTCTTTTGTCATTAACAAAAAAAAAATTTAATAAATAAATATATGAGTAAAAGTAAACATAGAAAAAGGATAATATGAGTAAAGAAAAACGATAGGAGAACCGAAATTAGGAGATACTGCACGAATCCACCCGTAGACTCTCCTTCCTTGCCGTAGGTAGTTGAAAAGGTCTCGTTTAAAAGAGCTGATAGACTCAGCATTGCGAATAGAGGCAGGAAGGGAGTTCCATAAGGACGAGAGAGAGAGAGAGAGAGAGAGGAAAAGAGAAAGAGTCGGCGCTAGGCGGTTAATGTTTCATCAAGACAAGATTTCTTGTCTTGATTTTCAAGACAAGAAATTTCGGTTTTCTTGTCTTGACCATTTCTTGATATTGCATTTCTTGTTTTGAATTCAAGAATCTTGAATTTCTTGAAATTTCTTGATTTTTTTATATATATTACAATTAAAAAAATACTCATCTATTTTATGTTAATATTATCAAAATTCCCGTCATGATATACAAAGTATAATAATTACATAATAATAGAAAAAATAGTATTAAACACATTAATATATTCTTTTCTTTGTTTTTTATACAATAAATGATGTA
>QKQZ01011715.1:0-15053 GCA_003595255.1 Solenopsis fugax | reverse complement strand
AAATTTAATTTTTATTTATTAAATTTATTTTATAATTATAATATAAATAAAATTTGAATAGTATAAAATGATAGTTTTCATTAAAAAATTATAACTATTCTCAGACAATCAAGCGTGTCTAAGCAAAATCCAATTGCTTATGATTGCTCATGTTGGCAACTTGTCGTTATTTGTCTACACGATTTCGGTTATACCGACAATTGAAACAACGTGCAAGCAACAATGTATTATGCGCATATAATAGCGGCGTCAAAGTTACCTCGCGTGTCAGCAATGTGACAGCATTGTGTGATCCTATAAATTATTGTGACAGCATAGTGGCAACAACACGAATTTTGATCACGAACGATTTTAAACAGTGGCGACATAAGTCACCGACAAGTTGTTGGCAAGTTCCAAATTATTATGTTCGCTACCCAAAGTTGTCATATCGCGAAGGCATCAATTTGCCAATAAATGCAGAGTCAGTTGCTATAATTCTGATAGCAACACATGTTACGTGATGCGCCTAAATGCCAGCAACGTGTGCCAGCAACAATGCAGACACCCTACTATCTGGGGAGATACGGCATATGTTTCCACAAGCGCACGAAACATTCTTCTTCATTAGCGGCAGAAATGAAAAATCGAAGCGCTTTTTTATTTCGTAAGCGAGATAGGATCGCTCGCGGTTCTATTGAAATCGCTTGACTCAGCAAGATTGCCAGGATCCCGGAGATGATTCGCGCGTGGCGGAAAAATAGAATCATCTTTCATTCAGCGGCTCGCCACGCGAGGTCGCGGGAGAAAAGTCGGGCGTATGGAAAAAAAAAAGAGAGGACAAAAAGGAACAGCGAGGTTCCTCCGGTAGCTCGTAATGACGGGTTGCGCGCCGCGCGACGCGTAGAACCGGGTTTGATCGTTCATTAAGCGTCGGGCCGACCCCGGATGCGGACGTACGCGTCCGTACGACGTGCGTACGCGCGTACACCTCACGCATATGCACACACGGGGACCCACTCGTCTCGCTCCGGCAAAGTGAATGTAACTACTCGGCCAGCCTTGCCGAGGCCGGGTGCGAGGAGCGGAAGAAACGACGCGTAATGCGCCCGCATCCGGCTTTCAGCGGGCCGATCGAAAAGCCTGCGAGACTCGATCTATCGTTATTACGGCAATAAAAGGAAAAGAGCGCGAAGGGGAAAGTTGAATAGTGTCGACTCTATCTCGAGTAGCGAACGCACTATTAAATTCATTAATTTGAAATATTATTCGTGTTAAGGAGAGTGAAACTGTTAGGAGAGAGAATGCTGTTTGCAAGTAATTTGATCAATATGCCGATACACAATACAGCAATTTCACGTTCGTTAAATCTTATCGATGTAGTTTAGTTGTAGGGGTAAGGGGGTAAGATGACGAATTGTTAATTTTTCTAACTTAATAACAAATGACGAACCGGTGCTTAATTTATTAAAAACTTTAGATGATAATAAATAATCTGTGATAGTTTGATTTCAATCTGTCCATAAGAGTAGATAATATAACATGAAATGTGTTTTGGAAGCACCCATCCGCAATTTTTTAATATTTGTTTATAAGGAATGACATATTTATAACAAATATTTTTATTTTCTTTAGAAAATCATAATATTGTACAGCTAAAAATGTATATATATAAACATATTCATATTCTTCTATTTTCATGTTGCAATATTTATATTTGATAAACAAATAAACACGGCGACTGTGGATAAGATGACGAACGTCATGTATGAGCAAGATAATGCAATTGTGCATTAGTTTTCTCGGTCTTAACAGTATTCTGACTACATATAACGCAATTTTAATCGTAATATATATATCGTAATGTATGTCACAATTTTAATAATTTTATTTTTGCAGATTATGTAAGTATTTTTCGTTCCATGTACGTTTTTTCTTTAACTATAATATATGTAATATCAAAATAGTATAAGATTATTATATTATAATAAATCTTTTTTATTCATAAGAATACATTTTTAACTTTATTTGACTGTTTTTCATCTTATTCAGTATTAAAAGTCATCTTACCCGCATATGGGAGCAAGACGACGAAATTGACATATTCTAAAAGAATTTAAATTTTAAAAAATTCTAGTTTATTTAACAACTTCTAATTTTTACTGATGATAAACAAAGTTTTAGTGAATCTGAAAAAAAAAATAGATTGCGCTATTTTTGCATTATCACAGAAATTAGCAAAAATCGACAAATCTTAAGGTCGTCATCTTACCTCCCTCTCCCTTACATTATCGCCAGCCAATGTTTTTTTGTTCGCATCGCATTTCGACTTCTCCGTATCGAACGCGTAATTCGCACGTGTTTGCACGCATGAGAACTCGCGCTGATAAATCTTTAGGTCATTCGTTGAACAATGCGTCGTGCGGAAGCGTCGTATTGTCATTTTCCGCCATGTCGGAAATGGATGCTGGATCGATCCCCGTATCGCGCGCGGCGCGGTTGTTACACAACTTTCCCGCTCCGCTTCTAATCTCGCCCGCGGGATCGTGGAAAAATTCCCAGCTCTCGGTGAAATTTCTTAAAGTCCTAACGCGGGAATAATTAACGGCGACCCGCAGCGTAGAGGCCCGCCGGCTTTATTTCTCGTCGCGGCGGCACTTCGTACGCGCGGCGCGACCTCGAAGGTCAATTCGTTTTAGTCTCGGTCGCGCCGGATAATTTATGACTATGCGATTACTATGAGTTCCTGGTGTCCCATCCCGATGTCTTCCGATGGCTTTCTTTCTCGCGGAAACCTGTCTCGTCCGGGAACGAAATAGTTAACCAGGCAGCTTCGCTAAAACCGGTAAATTACACGCGTGTCTCGAGATACGCGATATATCGGATGAAACCGCAGAGGCGAGCTACTGTTTTTGCGCTGCAAGGCGGCGGGTTGTCATCGCTTTCCTTCCCACGGACCTTTTCCACGCTATACTTTCTATTTTCCGCTAATTATGCGTCGCGGGGTGAAAATACTGACGTGACAGATAGAAGAAAAGGAAAGTTTTTTTTTTTATTTCGTCTGTTAGTTTTTTAGATTATAAATTTATCTATCCGTTTTGTCGAGACATCGAAGTGTCGCAGGTCTCTCGCATTTTTGTTGCACTGTTGACGAGCGCAACCTCGAAGCGCGAGCTTTACGGAGCGGGTGTTGGTCGCGGGAGATACGTGTGCTGCACGTTAGTTCGTTTTAACACGTCGTTACGATATTTCACACTCGGACCTTGCGTAGTTCTCAGTATTCACCGTAGGTATTCCGCTGCTGTTAACCTCCCTCGTTCGCATGCAACGAAATCTCCTGGCGAATTTTTCAGGACGTAATATTTATTGCAAACTACCGAGCTGTGAAATTTTTTAACGTTAAATACGATGAGATATATTTAGAAATACAATCTTGTCCAAAAGTATTAAACATCTATATTTTTAAAAATATTTTCTTCTAGAATTTAAACAGTAATTAAAATGTAAATTACTCTTTGTTTCAAAAACCCTTTAAACTTATGTGTAACGTCAGTAGTCAAAAAGAAACAATACAGATAAAATTATTTCAGATAAATTAAAATATATAAGTATACTTAATACTTTTGGTCAAAACTGTATATTGTCTCTAATTTCTGGAAAAAAAAAACGAAAGGAATATTAATTCGAACGTTTTCAACAATCTTTTTATTTTTTAAACTCGCATTTGAGAATTGAAGTAATTCAGTTAATGATTTGCACGGATTTTTGCAGAAAATGCTCATTAGATTGCTAACTTTGTTACATTGTTTTTTTCATATATTTATATTTTTTTCTGACAAAATTATGTGACAATGGAGAAGCGCTCTTCTCTAAGTGTTTCTCGGATTTTAACTAATCCCGCGAGTGCAGCTGCACGTCATTTTTGCATGACTAGTGTAAATGTCGTCAAGCCAAAGTTAGACAACAAAACGCGGACAATCCTTAAACGATGACTCCCTGCCTTGGAAGTTTCTGAAGTGTCGTTACGATGTTTGTCGTACGTGCCGTTGAAGCGCTACCGCCAACATAAAACTCGGCAAAAAAAAAGAACGGTGAGAAAATGTGAGGAAAAAATCTTGTTACGTGGAACTCGGTGATTATGGAATCGTTTGTTAAAAGGTAAATGTTTTGAAATGTTCAGTGTACGATTCCTTATTCCTATTAAACAGAAATTTATATTCAAAGAATTTGAGATTCACATGTCTCCCAGTATGATTTCAACATACGTTATGATTTCAACACCTTTATTAAGTGGCAGTTGTACTTTTCATCAACATGTATTTTATATTCCCCCCGTTTTATACTGTATAATTAATGGGATACTATAAAGTCTAGCAGTCCACAAATCATTGATCCGACGACGTCATGGAAATTTATTTAAAACTGATTAAGTTGTAATTCCGAAAACACCTCTCGTGGAACATGTAGTTTAACGTATCGTTGTACCGTTCTCGTTAGTGGCTAATTCGTCACAAATCAAACGATGCGTACAATATTTGTTGCTCGCATACTTTCCAATTTTATAACTATTTGGCCGTCCATTTATGGCGAGGTTCGTCGAAGGCGTCTTTGAACGTCTCACCTCTCGCAGGGCGATGGTTTTCCTACTAGCAAACAGTGCCTAATGGAATTTTTATGGGCAGCTGTAAATATTTTAACTCGAAATAATGAAGACATTTGGCAGTGAGTGTCATAGAAGTGGCTTTTACGATCGCTACCCTCGGCCAGTATTCCGCTCAACGCCGCGGAGCCGCTTCCACAACCGGATTGTAGAATATAGCCCGATAGCAGTCGCACGTGAAGCCTGCCGGAGGTGCTAACTCTGCGCATTATAAAAATGATCGCATCGTCTGTTTGCGTACTTCCGATGCCGTCGGTTTTACTGCGGGGACATTTGTGTGGGAACGATTAACACTTGTTCTTCGTGGATACTTCGGTAATATCCAGGCAAATATCTGACAAGGGAATTAGTTGACTCAAAATCTCTTATGTTACAGTACACTGTGGAGGACAGTTATTAATAATCTGAGAAAAATATTGTCGCGGAATAATTACTGATCGATGAAACGACGTCGCATTGGAATTGTAATCACGCGCGAGGACAAGTTCTCGTTGCGATAAAAGCACCGTTGCACAAAAATATCCCGTGAAGAGAGCTACGAAAGCCGATGTTCTCGTATCTCTTCCGGCACCGTTGCTGACACCGTTGCTGGCACCGTCGCTGCATTAATCGCGGCCGATCGTATCGGCCGGTAAATTCGGCGGTACGGACGAGTTACTGCCTCCATAAAATTCCAGGCGTTTAACGATGACAAGAATTTATTGGATACGTTAGGTAGTCGTGGTGAACAGTGACCCCCTCGAGTCCGCCGTCCGTCGGTTCTCCTCATCCTTCGCGCCTTTACGCTGTTTTTCGGTCTGCTCTTCGTCGGTAGATACGCGTCTCTGATCAAGGCAGAAGATAATGGCGCCAGGACGAGGCTATTTATTGAGCGTAAATCTCTCGTGCCAGTGGCTAGCGCCGCCACCGGGTGTAATCGCGTCCTATACGATTATCCCTTTCTTTCTCTTAACGTATTTCATTCTAAATTCCCAGTGTCGAAAGACGCGGTTTACACGGTGCCGACGTTAAGGTAGCTTTACGACGCGAAGCGCGAGGACCGCCGCGTCGTTACGAAACTCGAGCCATCCCGTGGCGACGAAATACGGCGAATTTATCTTCTCGTCAAGAATCCGAATTTGGAGTCGAGTGTGTTCTGGCAGGGTCGTCGCTCGCTCGCTCGCTCGTTTGAGATCTCTTAATGGTTTTTTAAACTCGCCATCGCGTCTTGTATCTCGGAGATACGTGGCTTATACTTTCGTATAATTCTATAGGATCGAGCGGAATAAGGGGCACGTTAGGGACACGGAGATCCAAAAACTTGCGCGTTCTTAATACTTTTGAGAAGCGGACCGAAATTTGATACATATCCCCTCGTGTTTCGTTTCCAGGTGAGGTGTCGGGCGAGAACGTGTCCACGGGCACGGGACCACGTGGTGGCGACCGTGGAGAGGCGGCGGATTTAGGTACGCACACCGAAAACAACGACGGGGCCACCCTGGCAGCGAACACAGCGCTCGACGCCAGGGGGGGAAGCCCTCAGGGCGCCCACCTGTCCGGTGCGGCAACCCCCAGACCTCCGCGGGGTAGGAGGCGACAGAATCAGAATGGTCTCGACACTACCCAAGTAAGTGGATCTCTCTTTATAATTACGACGTATTTAATACACCTAATATCTACATTCCGAATCGTTCTTACTCCTGCCGACTATTCGCCTTTGAAAAAAGTCCACGACGGAATTTAATTTTGTGACATGGTGCACGAAACTTCTACGCATGTAGGCAAACATCGACGTTCGCCTTATTACTGTATTGACGTAGCGTGACTGAACGTCGTCCGGAATTTTTATTTATTCTTTTTCCTTTTTTTTTTTCCTTTCATCGAGAAGGACGTTAGTTGCCGCGAGGACGCGAGATTTGTCGTACAAATTTTTCGAGAGAGAGAGAGAGAGAGAGAGAGACCCGCTTGGCTTCTTCCGTGAAGTGGAGTGTTTGAGCGTTCGCGTACCACTTCGGGACACGTGCGCTAGTCTCGGGAGATATCCTCGACGAGAGAGAATTCATCGCTCCTGTAGCTCGAGCGGTAGCTTCGTACACGTGTACACGGAGAGTCCCGTTCAAAGTTAACCATGCAGCAACTATGTCAACCGCGTCGAAAGCCGCAGTGTCATCCCGCCGTTGACATTCGTCGACCCGCAGGACGCTTCTGTAAACGACTTGACCAAAAAAAAGGAAAGAAAAAAAGAGAAGTCTGATGGCTGTTTAGCAATGCTTAGAGTTACGAGGGTAAAAAAAAATTGATCATCATCGGTAAAAAGAATAGCCGGTCCATGACACGCAAGAATTTCTCGTGGCACAGGTTCGGAGAACGAATAGGAAGGTCTCTGAAGAATAGTAGTAACTCGAGAAATTAATCCCCCTGTATGCGTCGAGTTTTATCTTGACTTATTAACTTTCGGCATTGATAAATAATCCACTGGAATCGAATTGAGAGAGTCGATGAATTAAAAAAAAAGAAGAATAGAAGATTAGAGAGAGTTCTTCTTGGTTAGAATTCTTCAGAAAAAATGAGAAGATGTGGTGATGAAAGATTTTTCCTGGAAAAAATCGTCATGTATTTTACACAATTCAATTTTTTGTATTATGAGGTGCTTTCTTCTTTTTTATAATACTATGAAGAGGAAGAACGTTAAGACTTTGATTACAAAATATCGTGTGGAAACTGATATATGTTAATTATTTCTAACATGTAATGCTATTTTATTCAACGTGTGTTTTACGCAGCCACTGCGATCGAGTGAAAACTTGTAACATTGGAGGAGAACGATCAGTTTAATTTCGAGACTCTCTTGCTCGCGTAGCTGTCACGCCTTCGTGTATTTTCTCTATCGAGACCTGGTCGCGCGTATCGGTCGAGCGTCGAGCGAGACCCATTCGAAATGTAGGTATATATACGGGATCGTGCTCGCGCCGTGTGCCTGAAGCGGTCCCTTGTCAGGAAGAGGTCTGGAGGCGAGAAAGAGATTTACCGTGGCCTCTGCTGCGGTCTCCGGGCTGCGCTCTCGGGAACCCTATTCTACGCCAATCGACTCTCGTTCTTCTTGGTGTCACGGCGCGCTCTCTCGCCGCGCCGAACGAAGAGGAGTCAACTCTTACGCCACGCGTTGCCTTCATTACCATATCTCAGATGCAATCTGTTCCCGGGAATTAATGCACCCGGGATATTTCCTACCGCCACGGGAACTCGCCCAGGCGAGACATATCGTGCGCACTAGCTGCCGATAAGCGTCCCTCACGGTTGAAGGCGTGGTCCATTGTTAATATCTGTCCCGCGGAGGCCGGAACACTTTTTACAAGTAAAGCTCGTTTATTAATGCTATATAATCGCGTAGGCAATAAATCGAGCGTACGATTACACGTGAATACAATAGATATGGTTTTCTTATCATAGAACAAGAATCCGCAGTAGCAACCATCAACAATAATTATTTTATCTACCTTGTTTTATCGTTCAGCGTTTTTTTCATTATTATATTTTTAATTAAAGAGCTTTCTACAAAAACCAAACAAATTTAAAAAGTTAAATTTTTAAAAAGAATTATTTGACGCCGTAACACAGATTAAAAAAAAAATTACCTTGTTTGGTTTTTATAGGAATAGTTTTCAATTATTTATAGTTAATATTTTCTGCGTATATAGTTAATTATTTAGAAAGTAGTTACGTGTGTTATTTCAATTGGTCATCTCAATTATTATTTATTCTAAATATATCTTTTCAAACATAGTAAAACATTTTTTTAGTTTCAAGCGCAGAATGATGTTGATGGCGTTTCTTTCTACTTTAAAGATACATTGTTTCTGTGTTGTGGCCTTCAACATTCAAACATGAAGCACAGCGGTAGTAAAGATAGTAAAATTATTGTTACCGCGGATAAGATAAAATGAGTAATCCACAGATGTACCGATGGCAACTTTACGCGAGGACACTTAAATATTATTAACTTTGCTTGTTGTCTAAAAGTATATACGCGAACAAAACAATTGTTCTAGAATTTATGAAAAAATTTAAAACAGAAAATTACTAAAAATTGACACTTTTTATGATGAAATTTAATAGGACGTTTCACTTAAATGATGATTTTTTTAAAAGAACGGAACCGAATAGAAAAAAAACTTGCACATGAATGTATTATATTATTATTGTATCATTAATTTGTCCTTTCTAGTACTAAACGAAGTAGTGTTAAACGTATTTACTTTTATCGCACCTGCCGCTTCCGCTTGCTAATTAATACTTCCGTTTATGCGCTCATTCTTTTTATGGCCGGTTAATTGCTCCGCATTCTCATCCTTGTTATTGCATCCGGTTGCGCGCGGTGAGGTCTCGTTTAAAGAAGGGCAATCCTATCACGTTGCAGGTTAAAACGGAACGACTCACGCCTGACAATAACTCGACATCGTCGAGGAGCGTGACGCCTTCTTCGTCGAGTCACCCGGGGACGCCGCCAAATGCTACGCCCTTGGGGGGACCCGAGGGTCCACCGCCACCCCATCATCTCAAGCACATGGAACAGATGATGGGGCGAAACTATAGTGATTTCATGAGGAGTCTCGCCGCCAAGTACAACAACGCCAACCCTAACGAGTACGTCCATCTCATTTTATCGATCACTTTTGATTACTCGCGGTAGAGTTATAATCTTCGTAAATAAAGATAGATTATCTCCGCGTGGTTAACACGACGAAAAGATATACATACGTTACAATATTAACATTACTTCCGATTTTATTGTTAAATAAATAGCATGTATTGATGTGCCAATTAAAAATTGACATGCAGACTGCCTATTCATCACTATCATATATTGATCCTGCGTCATAAAATTTGTCTTAATGTCTTATGTGATTAAGGAAAGAGGATTTCGAATATTTTTGTCGGAACGTGACATGCGAATATATTGACTTTCGTCGATCGATGAACACTCCGAGACGTTGTAAAAGAATTAAGACTTGAAGGCTGCAAATAGATGATTCGTGTGATTAAGATTCGTAAGACGCGGAGGGTACTCGAGGGACTTAACGTACTCTCGCGTGAAACCGGTTGTCGCGTCGTACGTTGACTTTTTAATTTTTGTACCTTCTGGCACATGGTTGGAAACAGATCAGAGGATTACTTAAACGCTGAACATAGATACTCTCTAACAAATCTCTTCTGCATTTGATGAAAGATAAGAAAATATTCTCGAGTTTGAAACGTCAACGTGTGATAGTGATAATAGTTACGTACTTTGTTAAACGTTTCCTTTATATACTTGATAGGAAGTTAATGATCAAGAACGATTGATCATTTCAGTTATTTTAGCACGCCAAGGAACGGTTACCCTCCGGGTCTAGACCCGAGGTTTCCGGCCTTCAAGGCCGCAGCGACGCCATTCGTTGGTCTGATGGCGCCGTTAGGGGCTCCGCAACCATCGACTGTCCCGACGACCTCACCGCTCTCCAACAAAGATCCGAAGGAGCAGAAGCAGGATAGCCTCTTTGGCAACCCCGTGTTTCCGCCTATGATCGATATGTCGTCCACCCAGGCTCTCTTGCACATGGTGCGAACTGCCAACGCGGCCCAAAGCGCTGCAGAATTGGAAACATATCTCAAAGGCAAGTATCATACAAAGTTCTTATATTAATAAATAGGCAACAAATGATAGATATCATCGATTTTATGACTAAAAGAAAATAAGAAAATTCCACTCGCGAATCGTAGACTTTGTATTTTTTATGCAATTTTAATTATTTTATATTTAAAAGCAATTAATGTTTCTTTTAATATTCTTATTCTTATTCAAAATAAATTCTGAATTAATCGAAGCATTCGTAGATGAAAAACACGCCTTTTTTTGTGACACTTTGCACTAATATTATCAATGTGTTTGTAGCATTAATTGATTTTGAGGAAGATTAGATAACGTTTTACTTTGTTTTGAAACGTAGGCGCGAACAAGAGAGACGCGGGGGTGACGAGTCCCTTGGATCTTTCAAGTCCCGGTGGCTTCGCACCTCGCAAGCGACAAAGGCCGGAAACAAGGAGATCCGAAAGCGTGTCCCCCAAGCCGAAACCTATCGCGAGACCAACCACACCTCCGCCGGTCAGGTGCCCGACTCTTTATGGCCACATACCTTGCGGCGACGGGCAAGCTGTGAATCGCTGGACCATTGAGGACGTCGTCAATTACGTTTCGTCGATCGACATCTGCGCCGAGTACGCACAGGTGAGTCAAGAGAATTTTTCTTACCGCGATGTAATTTTCCACGAGGAAAAATCGCGGGCGATGCACTTACGTCATTGTTCGTGCTCTTGACGAAGCGCGTCGGACGAATTTTAATGCCTTTATTAAGGCGCAAGATTGCTCAACGATTTTCTATTGTCATTGGAAGCAAGTGTTTTTCTATCGATTTCTCTGATCGATCTTGTCGGAAATATATTTCTATAGATTTAGGAAAACAAGAGGAGCTATGTATAAAAACCTCTTTAACAATTCATAACGACGTTCCGCTTCGCTGAGGCAAAGAAAAATATCTAATAATTGTCACGATTCGATTATATTGCTGTACGCATTGACCGTAGCTATTTTTAATGACTTTTGAAAGTCAACTCTATAATGGCTGTACACTGTCATCTATCGCGAGCGCAATATCTTGCCGACTTCTGCGTTAGTGAGGCAACGAAGCGATCTAGAAGGTTTTGAATGACCTGGCATCAGTCAATCCGGACAGTCTGGCATTAGCGAGTAGGGAGAGACGGCGCGTCAGCGAGGAAAGTTTTATAATGACCCCTTGAAGCTAGCGTCAATCCTCCACCCCTCTCTAGCTTGTGTGTCTATACATTCTCCTCCCTTTTCGTTTTCTTTTCCTCTCTCTCTCTCTCTCTTGTTTTTTTTTTCCTTTCTTTATTAACCCGAGGCGGAATACGCCCGCGAACATGATCAATGATAGTTTTTACGGACCACTCAACATTTATTAGGTCCGCGAAGTCGCAGGCGTGGCTGTCGGTTTTCGAGTGTCCACTGATATTATCCACTCATCCGTCCCATTCAGTCGCTTGAGCGCTTCCCCCTCGCTTTTCTTCGTTTAGAAGCGCGGCATTTCTCTCGGCAGTAACGACCTTTCGTCGTAGAACTGGGGCGCGGTCTACTTTCCACGGGTGGCCCCCGTCCTAGCTCGTGCTCGTCGGGAAACCGCGCGATGAATGGTTTCATAATTCGCGATAAAACGGAGAGCCGTAATTACCGGGCTGCCGCCTGGTAGACGCAAATTGATTAATTACAGATAACCCGACACGCTTATCTCGCGCGTACACGATACGATCTTCCACTCTGCGGATCGGCGCGGCGCGGCGATGTCACGGAGCGGAGCGGAGCTCTCGAACACACCGCGCCACTCCTCACCGGCTTCGTGACAGAAGTTATTCCTTCGGCTGTCACATCGTTCACTCACACCTGACAGAGAGCAAGAACCATGACTCCATCGCGGTAGAAAAGTTCCTCATCCGTGTCACGAAGTCGCAATTTCCTCTCACTTCACTTTGGGAAGTTATTTCGCAACGAAAAATGATGGCTCGCCGCAGCGGCACTCTTGCTGGACCCTAATGAGCATCCCGCGATAATTAAGATGGATGTAGCGTCGATAACGGGCTTTCCGTGAGTTTTTACATCACGGCGCTCGATGACCGCGCGGACATCGATATACTTACCTTAACGAGGAGAGACCCGCCGGTGTCCGGTATCGGTATCGAACTTGTCCGAAACCAAATTCGATCGCGTCACGATACGCCGCGAGCCGTTTCGGGAACACCATCGTCGCGACGCGGAGCGGCGTTGCTTGTGCTCGTACCGCACTTTTTGCGTGGCGCGCGCGCGCGCGCGGTATCCTTCGCGAGATAAGAATCGGTGTCGTGCGTGTCGTCTCGGGATTCGCATAAAGTGCACGGCCGTCCCTCTCGGTATTCCACGACGAGGCTCGGCCGACGCGGCGCGGCGGCGAGGAGAGGAGCAGCAGCGGTCCTTGAGCCGCTCTTATCTGTATACGCTCTCGTGGTTGGCCCTCGTCATTCTTGAATCGAGTCGACGGCTGATCGAAGCGCTCGAGGACCCCGGCCGTCTCCTTCTACGCGCCGGTTCGCGCGGCGTTCGATTACATTCGAGTATTCATGAATATGCATGACGGGAGGTGGGCGCTCGCGAAAAAATTTACGGCCCCGACAGTCTGACGTTTCGAGGACCGCGACTGCGTTCGCGCGAGCGAGCACGCGCTGAACGGGGCCTAACGATAGCCGAGGATAATCGAAACTGACATGCCTCCAGGGACCCCGCTACACTTCTCGAGAATCAACGTTCGAGAGGAACCCTGGTACCGCTCGTTTCTCGCTCGTTGTAGTTGGTTAATACGCACGCGAAATCATTTCCGATCACGATTTACGCGAATTTAGCACGTTTGATACATAAAAACGTATGCTTACCCTGGTGAAAATTTTACCCAGAATTTTATACGATTTGGAGACTTTTCAGAAATACTGACGAAGTTTGCGTCTCTTTTTCAGAATTTTTTATATATGTGTTGTCAAATATTCAAAGATTTTTATAAAAAATCTGAAAAATATTCTAAAAAGTTATAAAATTTTACAGATTTGGAAAACTAAAGTTTACATAAAAATTTTGAAAAATTGTATAAAAATTTTTCTCTGAATTTTTTAGAATTTTAGAATTTTTCTGTATAATTTTGTAATTTTTCAGAAAATTTCGTATTTTTAATCATATCGTTTACAATCCATTTTTTACATTATAAGGTAGGATAATATCGCGTAAAAAAATAGCGATAATTAATGTAGCAATTTATACGTTTGTTCGATTATAAATGTCCAATTTAACGCGCAGGCACGAACAGATCTCTGATCTTCTCTTCGCAGCCGCCGATGAATGCGACTATAATGATCACGCGAATACGCAATATCAAATCATTAAAACGTATAAAAGTGAAACCTAAACAAATCGCTTAAGATTTATAAAGTGAAGCCGT
Organism: Solenopsis fugax; assembly: GCA_003595255.1. Classification (NCBI taxonomy): domain Eukaryota; kingdom Metazoa; phylum Arthropoda; class Insecta; order Hymenoptera; family Formicidae; genus Solenopsis; species Solenopsis fugax. The sequence goes on along the minus strand of QKQZ01011715.1, from coordinate 1,367 downwards.
AATATTCTTTGTACACGACGATCCCGCGGTCGTCATTTACATCGTGGAACATCTCGTGCACGCGCCGTTCGATTCATTTATCGAGTTACCGCGCTAAATTCGACCACGTGGCTTTCGATCTCGATGCTCGGCAAACATGGCACCGCTGCGCGGATGAATCTTAAAATTATGGCATCGAGATTCTAATCTCGTAAAGGATACCGCGGACTGATCAGCGACTCGAGCGATCCTTTCATAGATCAACTGGAATTATGGCGGTGATCCTTATCCATGCCTGCGATATTACATTGCATTCACTTTCGTTTGAGCCAACAGTGCGAAACTATCTAAGAAAAACGAAAGTAATTATTGCCGTAAGCCTTTACGTGCTCAGTTGGTACTTAGTACGTTGATTATTTATTTTCACAACGAGAGAAGTTGGAAGCGATTGACCTATTCTAATAATTATAATGAATACAGTTAGATATACTTGTACAAATGCAGTTAGACTTGCTCGGGTAATTACACGTCACTACTGGTAACGCAAGCAGTTTTACCTTATTAATCTAGCGTGATTATCACAATCTAGTGTAACATTATCTTTTTCACAAAGATGTAAACTCATTTGAAAAAATCTGTACATACATAATTATGTATATACAAATTACATGTTCATTTACATGTATGCATCGACAAATATTTATTTAGCTTTTAATTAGATTTGCAATCTTACAATAATCTCTCCATTTCTCAACATTATTGTCATCAGCGGAATCTCAGTGAAGCTATCGATGACATATAGTGTATCGTGTATTTAGCAAAGGTGACGAATGAAAATAATTGTAATGTATCCGTTTAGAATTATGCACAGTAAGAAATTGTGCGTCCATATGTTAAAATTTTCTTCTGTTACGACGTTTTGATTACTACTTCAATGTAAAATTAACATACCACTAATATGTTATTATTTTTACAACATTTTCATGTGTTACATTTATGTCAACTTTATAAATTAACACTTTGCGTATGTCTCTTAGAAATGGAATATTATTTCGAGTACTTTTAACACAATTATTTCAAATAATCAACATGTCTCAAAGTTAACATGATTATTTGAAGATTTACTTCAACGTCTTTTAGAATGTTAAAAGTACTCAAAATAATATTCCATTTCTAAGCGATATTTTAGATAACTGAAGAATTATGTTAAAATGAATTAATATTTTTATTCATATTATACGAACGAAAATGTTCTATTAACATTTCCTATGAGTTATTGTAACTACTCTTCCATGTATTATAGTTTTACAAAAATAAATGTAAAGTTGAAATAAGAACGCCTTGTACGGTCAAGCTGGATCTTAGTGCTTATTATAAATTTTACTTGT
>QKQZ01011713.1:0-20999 GCA_003595255.1 Solenopsis fugax | reverse complement strand
CCTCGCTTAAGTCCTTCCGCAAAGATGTTAAAAATCTTATGAATCTGTCAAAGTGTTCGGACTCCTACACTGTATGAGATCTGAAACAAGACTGCTGTGCGTTCTAATGCTAAGGTCGATGATAAAGGTCGGTGATAAAAGTAATGGTAATATCCCCGCCAAATATTATGAGAAAGAGGTAACGGAAAGTTCTTTTAAAATATCATGATAAGCTTCGTTGCGCAATTTGTCAATGATGTAACTAATATTATTAGCGTATTTTCGAAGGTTTTTTTATGTATTAATTATTAGACAATTGAAAAAGGCTAAGTACAGCCGAAACGTTTTGTCACTTTATAGACTCATGTTGTTTGTAATAAACCTCTAATACATAATTTTCCAACTTGTTATGCTCGGTTAATTGACCTTCTTATAGTTGTTATTATTATTGGCGTACACAAGCCTATATATCGTATGGTTTTTGTATATTTTGTTAATATACGTAAATTATATGTAGACACTAGGTATATTTCATTTCTTTTTCATTTCTTTGACATTGTTATGGAATGATTTATATTTATATGAAAATTCTTATATGCCTTTTCTGCCTCCCTCCTCCTGTTTCCCTCTCTTCATTGTGCCTGTTACACTTTATTTCCATACAAACACAAGTTACGAAATATTCGATAACGCAGCACTGTTCTACCTGCGCGCATGCACATAATTTCGCTTGCAACGCATACACATTAGCGAGTCTACAGATAAGCCTTTATCGGTAAAAAAAATATCGCGTCTTCGACGCCGAGCGGTGGAAAATCGTTTTTTATCGCGCAAGCGCTTTCGAAATTCATCGATTTATGCGGCACGATGTTCTTTTGTAAAATCCAAATACGTTTTCGTTAGATCCATAATTTATCGTGCGGTTGCAATTGTGTAAATAAATAGTAATATCGGTTTTCTGATTACACAATCTGTTCCGCGGGAGACTTGTTCTAGATTTTCAATAAAATACCGTCTATCTATTTAGCTGCTTGTGGCGGAAGAAATGCGGGATGAAATAATAGCGTTCAGCCGGAGTACGACTTTTGCAACAGCGTGGCGCCGTTCTTGCGACATTCAGCGATAACCCGGACTCGCGAGTTGAAAAAAAATTCCGGTGGAGCGCAGGATGTTGGAAAAATCCACGATTACGAGGCGGAATTAAGTGTGATTGCCTGACCCGACGCAGTTTAATTAAATACCATCGCAATGATCCCCGCATGCGAGGATCATTACGATTTGTTACTCGTTAATTTACAACTAATACAATGAAGAATTACAAGTGGGAAAACTATATAAGAGTCTCAAGTTTCGTAAGTTTTGATACATGTAATATTGCAATTGATCGTTTACGATTCTCTTCGTCTCTCTTCATTTCATTTCGCGTGTTGCGCTTATGACTGGCATGAATATAGTCCATAATTACCGAAGTATTAAAGCTTATTGTTAATATTTGGAATTTTGCACACCGGTAGCTCAGCTGCAAGATAATACGACGTTATTAAAAAAAAATTGAGCAAATAAAACTTGGATAAATAAAAACCGTCATGATCGTGAATCGATGCCAGTTGTCGTCAAATGTCGTCAAATATTTTCTTCCTCGTGACGACATGACGCGACGATATTTTAAGAATATCTCTTGTAAAACGAATAATAATAAAGATGGGAGAAATTGAGGTTGCTTATTGGCTCGTCTTATCTAACATATGTAGGATTTGTAAAATTTTTTAAATAATCTTAATAATCTGACTTTAGAAACAGAGTATTTTTAGTAATTTTATTTCAAACCGATTATATTTAAGATCGACTTCTTGAAAAGTGAAAAAGTTTTAGCAAAGTAGGAGCTAGAAGGATAAATTAATGAGTGCATCTCTCTTTCTCTCTCTCTCTCTTCGGGGCGGCTTGAACTACATTTTAATATTACTTAATTGAAAATATCTAATTAGTCAAAATACATGAAAAAGATTAGAAAATCGTGAAGTATCGAATTAAATTTATTTTAGTGTCGAGAAAAAAAATAGACATCGAATTCGATTAAGCGCATATTCTCGCCACATCACTCGTGAAATATGCGAAATAACACGTGAATTCACGTCTGCTAAATGAATTCAATTATTACCTCCTGTTCTTCGTGCGCACAATCACGAAAAATACATATTAATTTAATGTAGAAAATGTAAAAAGAAGAGCAGGCGAGAGATCGAATCTCGACACGGAATGAAAGGGGAGCAGGACGGCGGGACGGCGCGGCGTGGACGTAGCTTAACCATGTGGGCTGCGCACTCGACCGATAAAACGACTCGACTCGACGACGTGTCAGTGACCCTTTCTCGTCCACCACCCCCTTCCTCCATTCGTCTCCTGCTTCTTTCCTCCGTGCCCTCGACACTCGACTCGCCGTCATTCCCTCTGGCTTCGTTTCCTTCTCTCTGCTCCCGCTGATAGTTTCGAGGCACCTGCCCGCCAATGTCGACATGTCAGACATGGTCCGGGATGTTTGCCTTGTGGAAATTCAACGGGAGATCGCTACGAGTCAGAAATGATCGTTGCTCAACGTTACGCGAGAGACGCACTCTACGAGAGATCTACTTTTAAGTTTATGATCCTCAATAACACTTTTAAAAGATTTTCCAATACTTTTAGTATTTTTCCAAGTGATCTATCGGAATTAAGTGTTTGGAAGAGGAAAATCAGAGAGAACCTTCCCTCTCTACACAGAAAAAAAATTTAGTATTAAATCAAGTATTCATTATTTTATTTATAAGCAAGAATATAAAATTTTCTTGGAAGAATTTATAATCTGAAACAAACATAATTTGCTTACATGAAGAAAATTTTTCTCTTCATACAAGCAAATTATGTCTGTTCAAGATTATAATTTCTTCCGAGAAGATTTTATATTCTTGCTTATATATGAATCTTGATTTGATACTAATTTTTTTTCTGTGTATAGGTCGTAAATACAAACAGTATCTTGTTCGAAAGGAAAGCGCGATCAAATTTAAATCCCAGGTCTCTTCATAAGGAGCGCGCGCCGCGGAGGCCGCGATAAATTGCGGTGCAATTACGTACGATCGCCGTCAGGTATATAAAATCACACGTCGGCGATTATAACCGGCAACACCTGTTGGCGATTTCGCACGCGTCTCCGTCAGACGCGTTTCGCTACGCACGACCGGCGATTCCGGAGAAAACGATACTCGTCCTTACGCGCGTCCACTTTGCGTGCCGACCTAGGTTTGATTTACATCGATCTTGCTTCAAGATGCGAAATTTATCTCCGAGTTACGGACGGGAACGTGCAATTGTGCGACAACATATATCACACGCGTACGGAATTGCGTGGAATATAAATAACCGGTGCACTTAACGCGTTACCATAATTATGGCGATTCTATCGCTGGACGTTATTTGATTATCCCCATTCCTTCTCCGGCGGAAGAAAGATGAAGAAGTCTTGAAGAAACCCCGCGCCTGTATCTCGCATCTCGGCCGAGACGGCCGAGACGGAAGACGGAAGCGATCGCGCCGCAATGCTCTCGACGAGGAGCGGGCGAGCGCTGCTCGTTTCGAAGATCTCGAGGCAGATACGACGCTCTGGAACTGGATCCGCATCGCCCTCGAGCGGTGTTCCACATGTTCCTTCGCCACCAGAGAGTGGCCTTACACACAACACACACTCGCGAAAGCGAGTTCGACCGAGAGGTCCAGTCCGCGAGACCGGTATCATCGCTACACTGTTATTAAGGAATGATCTTTAACAATTAGCACTCGAGGTATCGTACTCGTTGATCATTCAAGATAATCTCACGTGTTCTGGTCCATGTACTTCCTCGAGAGAGAGAGAGAGAGAGATTCCTTTCCGAAATACCACCCCGAGGGTCTGGGATTATTACGGAATTATTCACGTCCGAATAAGATATTCGCACTCACTCGTCTAGCACCGAGATAGAGTGTGTGTGTGTGTGTGTGTGTGTGTGTATCGGGTGTGTCGAGGTAGACGGCTGGTTGCAACGAGAAATCGACAACCTGTTACGCGCAGAGGATGACGTTGACTGAGAACCACTGTGCCGCACAAAGAGAGCAGCGTGTGGCCTCCCGATGCACGTGCATGCAAGTACGCCGGAAGTCGATAAAAAGCTTGGTTCACCCTCGGCATCAGCTCTCGTCATGGGAAACAGCCTCCTCCTTCCATTCCTCTTAGAAGCGCTCTTCCGCTTCTCTCATCCCTTCTCTCGCGCCTTTTTTCTTTAGATTTCTCTTTCAATTACTCATGTGCTACAGCAAAATCCCAAAATTCTTGTCCTTTCTTTCCCTTCTTCTTATTGAAACTTTCAAGATATTTCATTTTTATCAGTTGAACAAACGTATCAAAAAACTACTTTTTGACAATCCACTGTACAAAAGAGAAATACTTACGAATCATACGTATCTAATTATTGATTAACAACGATTCGCAAACTTGAAAACTGTGATATAATAAAAGATGAAAAGAAAAATATATCTCTTGTGGTAGCTTAGAAATCAAATCCATCTGTAGAGGGCTAAGTCGTATTCAGTAGAGTGAGAAGGAAAAGAAACGAAATAAAATTAAAAAAATGATCACAAGTTTGCTTCCAAGAACTTAAATGCAAACATGTGCATCCGTGTTGCAGAGCACTTGGAATAAAACGAGGAAGAGAAAGAGAAAGAAAGACGTGTTTGTATTATGTGTCGACAAAATACACTCTCTGCGGTCGCCTTTAATGACCAGCATGTTAAATACACATTACACTCAGCGATAATAAAGCTTACAGCTATTAGTCACAGATTTGTCCTGTAACGTATACAGTATTTTAATACGAGATTATTTTAGTAGAAACGAATATTATTAATAGAATTATAAATTGTAAACAGTGAGCCAAGATAATTTTCTATAATTGACCTAGCTGTTATCTTGGATACATTTTTCAATGTAACATAAGTTTAGTAAACCTTGGAAAACAAGGTAAGATTTCACTCAAGTCGAGACTTATAAGCCGTAAAATGTAGCCTCCCTAATTTTTTGCAGCTTTTGTGAAAAAGTGTAAGAAAATATAAAAGAATTTTTTATCAATCACTAATTTATCCTATAAACTAAAAGAAGTGGACATGAAATGTTTGAACATTTACGTAAAAAGGACAACGATAAAGTTGAAAAGGGAATAGGGATAATGACTGTGTCACGGTAAAATTTAGAAACTTGAATAAGAAATGCGAATGTGTAGGGATGTCTAAGAAATTCTTTTATAATCAATTTATCGTATCTATCTTCCATAAATATTTTTTCGGAAAAGTCGAGTTGCGAACCCAGAAACTACAGAAACGTATTTTCAGCGAATTATTGAATAAATTGCAATTATTCTTTTGCTAAATTAATTACATCTCCAACAAGATAAATGTACAACAATGCAACGATGGAATTCAAACGAAAAAACTTCGTTCGAGTAACTGCTATTATTTTTAATAAGCGCTAGAATTTTTCGACTATCGACTGCTCCAATTCACTTGTAATTCACTTAAAATATTTTTAAATCTAAGGAAACGAAATATAAAACAAAAAAATTGCTAATTGAACTATACCAAAAAACCAGGGTCTAGAGTAACAAATTATTAAAAAAGGAACGCTACATTTCCACATGCAATACGTTTTACTCGTGCTAACTCACCTATGTATTAACGGATACACGTTCCGGATTTATCGAGTTTATTGGCTCATAGTAGACCCACCTTGCTAAATTGAGATCCCGAGAATCGTGCGTACGGCTCGCGGGAGACGATCGCGCCTAATATAAGCCAAAGGAATCGCGCCGTCACAGGGGGAGGGACACGGCTACTGTGTACCAGGAACGCGGATCTGCGTCTGGTAGTAGCGTGTATAAATACGCCACTAGGAAGTGCTTGCCAACAGGAAGCGTCCGCGGGGCAATGAGAAACAATAGTGCGACGCGGCGACCGCCCACTCTCGAGCCGCGCTAAAATCGACCGACTTTTCGCCCACCTTTGCTCTATTTTACTTAACGCCCGAATGCTTAACTGCACTCGTTTCGCTTCTGCCCTGACGAAAAATCAGGCACGTGAATCACCGGGCAAAAATGCCGCCGTGGAATACGCGAATTAAAATTCTACAGACAAAAATAATTGGAGAAATTTATAAAGATATCTCAATCCAATTTCCGACCTTAATTCCAATTAGAAAAAGAAGAAGAAGAAGAAGGAGGAGGAGGAGGTAATTGATTGTTTTTTTTTCTTTTTCATAAAAGATTCGTTAGTTCGATGCGACAAAATCTTAGTGAAGGAAGGATCAATGTGCAGACTGGAATTGTGCTTCGATGTATACCTGATACAACTTTGTGTCGCATAGTTCAACGAGAGCATGATAACGCAACGATAGTTCATGCATGTGCAACACCTTCTATTGCACGATCATTCGTGTAACACAACGGGCATACTTGGTCTAATGCGCGTCCTACAGGCTAAAAGTAATTAGTATGCTAAACTATTTGTCGGGCGTATGCATCGACCCGGTGGCGCAGATAGCGGAAAGTTTTACGTCAGTCGTATGAATAAACGATGGTCGGCACATCAAAATAGATTCGCGTAAAATTATTCAGTAGGCCACATGACCGACTGGCCCGGTATTAATCGATAACACGAGGTATCGAGGGGACACGACTCGATCGACGACTTTATGAGGGAGGTATTATTTAGAGCGGCAAAATGATGTCCCTTTAAAGCCACGGAACGAAGAGTTTCACGCTCTCTTCTTTCTTCCGGTAGTTCACATTTGTTGTATCTTTAAGTATTTGTACACAGTAAAAAATTTTTAACATTTTTGCATGTCCCAGAAAGTCCACTCTAAATTTTAAGTTAAAATAACTCTTATTCATCGTGTTACTTATTGACAAATTAAAAATGTTAAGTAATTGACACAATACTTTACATTTATTTTTACTTATAAGAAATGTTAATAGAACATTTTCGTTCGTAACATTGAACTCATAGGAAATGTTAATAGAACATTTTCGTTCGTAATCATGTTAAATTAATTTTGAGACATGTTGATTATTTGAAATAATTGTTAAAAGTACTCAAAATAATATTCCATTTTTAAGAGACATACACAAAGTATTAATTTACAAAGTTGACATAAATGTAACAAATGAAAATGTTATAAAAATAATAACATATCAGTGGTATGTTAATTTTACATTGAAGTAGTAATCAAAACGTGGTAACACAAGAAAATTTTAACAATGGATCCATATGTACGCACGATTTTTTATTGTGTAATTCAATCCTAAAATTTTCATTGATGTCTTCGATAGAAATAATTAAATTCGAGGAGTCCATCGAGATAGAAATTAAACGCGTAGTTAAATACTTAAGTAAACTATAAAAAATAAACAAAATTTTATCGATTTAGGAAATAATGTGTAAAAGATTTTATTGAAGGCAATGTTTTGTCAAATTAATTCGGTCACTCTTTTAAAAATATGCGCGATGTCTAATCAAAGGTGAAAATGTAGATAAAAATAATCAAGGATGATAAGGAACTGAGAAACGAGGTCATGAGATCATTTCTCGCGGAAGTGTTATTTTCACCGTCTGGGAAACACTGTCCTAGACGTTACGTAAGTATCATATTCAAAGAATTGCATGGATAGATTGACTCGCCACGTAGTTCGTGAGATCGCGAATTGTTAAGTAACACCCATATTATAAATTTAAAAGGAATTTGGACGAAACGACCCAAAAAAAAAGCGCAAAATAAATGTGATTATTTCTAATGTTTTTGACATCGCGGATATTTTATTAATTACAATCTTAAATTAAAAATTCTATAAAATAGTAAATGTGTTGAAGTAAAAATATTTGACAATCTTTTGTGAAACATAAAAAAAAATATAATTGGAACTTCTCCTTTTTAATCGTTTTATAAACATTTACATATATTAAAATATGAATATATTAATATTAATGTGCTGCGTTAATAATTATAACGTACAAATTTATAAATATGATTACATCAGATTAATTAATGATAATGTGTTAATTATTAATCTCTTTTTTCAGTAATTTATTATAGTGGATTTCCTCTTAATTAGCGCCGATATTGCATCTAAATCGATATCTAAAACAGCATCGACTGACCAATGTCAATGCGTAATTTGTGGTAATCGCAAGGGAAGGTTTTAGTGACGATAAAGCGACGAAACAGACAGCCTATTAAATTTAAACGGCTCAGGTCGTGGAAAGAAACCGGCCGCGAAATCCATCCGTACGAGTATAAATATGTCGAGGAGGAAGTGCGCGACTATAATAATAGAATCTGCGGAGGTATGCAACTCGCGGAGGGAGGAACCTCGACGACGACGACGACGACGACGACGACGACAGTCGTTATTGCGACGAAGGCGACAAACATGACGAGAGAAGATCCCGAGCGACCGCGTTAAACAAGTGTTGATCCAGTCGACGGAAAAGTGTTCCCAATAGCCGCGGAAGTAATGTCGAAGAACGATTGGCTGTCCGGTTATTTATCGTAATGGAATAATGCGATCGTAGGTGCGTGCGTGCGTGCGGCTGGCCGACAGCCGTATCGTCTCGCAGCCACCCATTCCGATAAAAGCCACCCATCGTCACTGCTACAGCAGTGACGATAGGACGTCTCGCTCGTCAGTCGGATGCGGGTCAATGAATAGTCGTGAATAAAAGCATGCAAAAAGAATTACAAGTTACAGAGATAAAAATTAAATAAAAAAAATCATTCAAAAATATAACAATTCAAATAAATTGTAGTTAAATGTACAGATACATTCATTCTCCTTTTTTGAAATTAAACGAAATACATGCGAAATAATAATAAACTTATAATAATAATAGAAGACAATAAAAGACAATAAAATTATTGGGGATTCTAATCAGTGGAAATAATGATGTCTATTCTGTATAATTCCTAATGTAAAATTAATTAATTCGTTGCTTCAGTGACAAGTTATTAATAATTATTGTTAATATATACGAAATGTTATTCGTTTATAGAGAGAGAAAAATTCGACAATGCTGTTTTTAAGATAATTTTTTAACGGAACACGCGACAACGATTTATGTCCTGTTATTGCGTGGCGTTCAATTTCCGAGTGGAGTTTCACCCACTTTCGCTGTAATTATCACTCGGTGTTAAACCACCGAGTGTCCCGACTGCACCGTCCATCGTCCACCGGCCGGAGATGACTCGATACGAGGCGAGAATAAAACAAGCCCCGTGGATTCTGTGTGGGGTCCACGAGGCGGGGGAGGCGGGTGGTGGACGAGGCAGGGATAGGAAGAACGAGAAGGAAGGAGGAGACTATCGTCGTCTCTTGTCCCGGATCCGACTCGTAATAATAGTTATTTCGATGGTAAGGAATGCCAGAGTGAGCGCGAGCGTATGCGTGAAACGCCAGAAGAGAGGCAAAGAGAGAAGCTGAAAGGAGGATAAAGGAAAGAAGAAACTGAGAAGAAGAGAAACATTGCGACAGAGAGACGCGATTGTGACAGCGTAGCGTATTAAAAGAAAAACAAGAAAAAAAAAATAACACGTTGGAACTCGAATAAAATTACATCCACAGTACCTACATTGAAGAAGAGCTTCTTGCTTTCGTAAAAATATCAGAACAAATGTGCCGGATTTAAAAGCGCTCCGTCGTTCTTTGTAGCTTCCGAAATGTTCTACGGCGGGGAAAAATTTCGCGGGCGATAAAGGCGCGAAAAAGCTCTCGCAAAAGATTTCGCGGCAAGATACTCAAAGCAACCGAGTCGTTGTGTAACTTCTTTCCTCAATCCTTTCCTTGTCGAGAATAATATCCCACTTCCGCGATATTCCACGACGTCCTGGAAATTAGTCACGGAAGTTTTCTTCCTCTAAAATATTTCCTCTCGCTAATGGAAGCGTCCGTACTTTATTTACGAGGAGCATAATATTGCGATTCAGCCTCTTGAGATTTATCCGGAATTATCAACCCCCTTCTCTGGCAAGAAATGTCACGTTAGCAATTTAAGAATTCTTTCAACTATAGTCACACACAAACTATAATATTTAGACGTAAGCAACAAAAATCAATTATTAAAAATTTTTCAGAGTTAATGATTTTTGTCTTTAATAAAACATTAATAAAATTTCCCTTTAATGTCTGTCTAACATTTTTTTTACACAGTTTATTCTCACGATGTTTGTAACTTATTTATCTTTTTTCGACTGTCCTATTGTAAAAAATTTTATATTTGATTTTATCAAGCACACATTCACAGTAGAGGGCATTCGAAGGCCCCGCCGAACATTCTAATCCCTACACAGACACACACATCAGTTTAAAATTCTTTGCTCATCTCATCTTTTCTCATTTTTTAAAGTAATCGTCTGGAGCAGCGGAAAGAACGGCGCAACGTCACGCGGGACTTGAATGGCTAACAAATTTCGTTTCTTTATTCTCTTTTTTTTTCTTTCCTAATCGGCGAAACGGACAAGGAGGAAGGAAACAGGAAAGGAAAAGAAGAAGAGGAACCGGATATTATCTATTGTATCGTGGCGTCTTCTTATTGAATTTTTCGTGGTCACACTTGCAAAAGAGAAGAAAAAAAGAATAAGTAAAGACAAAAATTTGACAGGTCTAAACCTTTGGATTATGTCTAGGTTTCTTGGTATTTCTAAGCTCTCCGGATGAAGGTCGGTTCGCAAAGGATAATTTGGCAGGTAAGGCACGGACTTGTATCTTTTCATACTCTGAGATAAATTTCGAATCGTGTGAAAAAAAATTGTTCATCACTACTAAAATGTCTACAATGTAATTAAATAAGTATTTTTATTTTAATAATTAAATATATGTTGAATATAACAGCAAATATAACAGCAGTTTTGCCTGATTGTTGTAATGGTACTCCCTTTTTTTATGGATAATCGTTTTATTGTAATTAAAAAATGTAAATGAAAATTGAGCTTTAGCTTTTGCTATTTTGTTTCATTTATATTAAACACATATTTAAATTTAACTTTTATTCTTATTCTTCTAAATATTTTTTAATTGATTATTTTGCTTCCACTTTTCTTCAAATGTTTATTAGACTCTTACTTATGAAAACGTGTGAAGATATATGATTTGTAAATATATCCGTAATGTTCTAAACTCTGTAGGTTAGTTTAGGTTCACTAAACTCAAATGACTGTGTAGTTCAGTCGTCTCTGTGGGAAGATAGAAAATTACTTGTAGAGACAAAGTAATCCCATCTTACGGTGCAAAGTTGGAATCTTTTTGTTCACGAGCTTTTTGACTCGAGCATGATCTCACCGAGTTTCGATAAGTTCGGAACGTACAAAAATGGTGAGAACGATCGGAGTGTCGTGAACAAAAAGTTTGCAACGCTTGAACCAGCAACGTACCGTCAGATGGGTTTATTTTGCCTTTACAAGGGTAACTTTCCACCCATTAGATGGGGTTGCTTTATCTCCACAAAATATAACTCTTCATTGTATTAAAAAAAAATAAGGTTTTGTCCTCAAGGTATATGATGTAAAAATTTAAAGAATATAGTGTCAAATAATTTCCTTTGAGTCTCGTAAATCTCATAAAAATGGCATAAAAGCTTGTCGCAAAATCAGTCGATAAAATTCATCTCACGGACAACGGGACACCCTGTATAAACGTATCCGTTACGTAGTACAGGTGGATGGTAAAAGGACGTAAAAGTAATTGAAGGAACAGGATACCTATCGGAGAGACGGAGATGAACGAGGAAGAAAGCCGATATAGGAAGCAGAGCGGGGCAGAGGGGAAGGAGAGACGCGAGGGGATAAAAACGCGAAGAGAAGGAACAGGGACACGTCGAAGAGAGAAAGAAGAGAGAGCGACGGAGACGAGGAAGACGAAACCCGGGGCGATTGCGCAAAGCGAAGATCCTCCTCTCGCTGCCTCCCGAGAGAGCAGAAAAAAAAGAAGGAGAGGTCCAAGGTCCGTGCTTCCGGTCCGGATACCGACCGGTTCTCTCGCGATACAGACGAAGAAGAGGAGGTAGCAGGGTGCGAGGAAGGAAGATAAAAGGATCTATCTTCCCGTCCAAGCGCGAATATCCGCGTCGAGCAAAATCTCAGCGCGAGGGCAAATAGTTTTAACGACGCTTATACGTCTTACCGATCCTTCGAAGAAGTACCATTTGAAGTGCGAAAACGCCAAAAAAAGTAGTACGAGAACATACATTTCAAAATGTGTCGTAAAAAAATGAGCAAATATGTACATTGAGAAAAAAAATTATTAACTTGACTAAATTTCTTTATTTATCAATTCAAGTATTTATATATTTCAGCTAAATACATAAACGCTTGACATGAAGAACTTTAATTTAACCTAAATACATAAATATTTGAATTGAAGACGTTTAATCAAGTTGAAAAATTTAGTCAAGTTAACAATAATTTCTTTTTTTCTCATTGTCAGTGTAAGAATTCTGCAAAATATAATTGTAAAATGTAATTTTTTTTAGAGAGGTTTTAATTATTAATTTGTCTCTGAACAAAAAGAGAAATATACAAAACGTTTCTTGTTTCATATTACTAGGATCTGTTCGTTCTTCAAATTTATGTCAGCATTCTCGAAGAAACTAAAGACGATTTCGAAGTTATAAAGTACGAATTAGAGTATATCGAAGAAACGAGAGATCTCAATTAACACCGATCTTTGCACAATTCGAAGTTGTTGCTCCTTTACGCTGTTCAATTGGAAATAGCACGTTCGCAATTTCCAATGACACGACCATGTATGTAACGATTGAAATGCAATTAAGCGGCTAAAGATCGTCTCGCTTGGCGTACAATAAAGATAAAACATTGTCCGCAAAACATAGAAATAATATCGCTGATAAACTAAAAATATACTGTGACGCTTGTTTATGGTATTTCCTCATTGTTCATCTATTTACAGATAATAATTATATACTTTTAATTACTAAGAACATTAAATTTTAAATAATTGTTCTCTTTTCAAAATTTTGTAATTTATTTAATAAAACGGATAAAGTATATTAATAAAAAATAAAAAAAATACGGACTGTATTTGTTTCGATACTTGTGAGACAAAGCTTGCGCGCTCCTGTTTTGTCGCGAAAGGAGAAAATTATTTACGACGCTCGCTATCACCTTATTGTCATCACCGATAAACGATTATCGACCGAACGGCGATGACAGTGACGACTAAAATATACGACGGATCTGCGATAATCGGTCGACGTGTGACAGACATTGATTATCTCTTGCATAATAACAATCCGTAGTGATGCGACGTCCATGCAACGCATGTTTCAAGCTTCTAAAGGTCTCTCTTTATAAGGAAAATCGACCATCAAAATCCAGGAGATCCTAGTATTTGTATAGACGTGAATAAATTAAAATCAATTTATACACAATAAGACTACTTGTTACTCTGCAAATTTCTGTTTGATGACTTTTATGAATTTTTCAACTTGTATTAAAAAGAAAAAAAAATTGAGAAAAATCGGCAAGTCCGCTTGTGCTGGCCAATGGGAACAAAATACACGGTTTGTGCATGGTTTCGCCTGTTCCACTTGTTCGCGTGCGAGAAAAAGTAATCTGGTTATGAATATAAGATTAGAACTTCCCGGAACGACGCAGTTCAGCTGTCCTACTCGCATTACTTCGTCAGCATCGATCGCGCCTGTCTGGTCTCTATTGTTACTTATGTATTCTTATATATTATATATTTCTTACGCAATCGATTTTCTACAAAAGTAGATCTGGCATCTGGCTTCTGCTACTTTTTATTAATAAGCTATTCTTTAAATTGTAAAAATGTATCAAGTATTTTGGAATAAACGGTCAACCTAAAATCGTTCTGAATGCCATTACATTCTATCTTCGTTGTTTTCAGAGATATAGAAATATTTTTTACTTTTACCTAACAATAATTTTAACGGTAACATAAATTAATACTTGAGGAAATCGGTATCCGATTTCGTGATATAAATGAAGAATTTTATTAATTGGAGAAATTGGGGGAGGTCTTTGATCACAAGGTCGAGAAGTGTTCCTCGCCCGAGTGGGTCTCGTCCGCGATCTTGACGATCGATAGAGCCCTAGAATGGAGGAGAGCAGGCACCGAAGAAATTTCCATGCCCCTTCCGCCCTTGACCCCTTACCTATTCCCTCAGTAGCCGAGCGTAGTGCGCTTCCTCCCTTACTTCCGGGTTCCGGGCTCTTCCGGCGAGCTCGATGGAATTACGTTAGAAAGGCTTTCTTCTCTCCCTTCCTATCTCCCTCCGCCTCTCCTCTTCTTCTTCCGCTCTATATACTGCGCGCCCTTCGCGCAACCAACCTCTCATTTTCCTCTATTCACCCTGTTCCCGGCGCCCTCTTATCAACGTCGACTTCGACGGGCCACCCTTCGCGTCCATCGTTTCCCCTGACATTATACAAAACGAGACTAAGCTCCGTGGCTTCCAATTCTTTGGTGATTTTCTTCGCGATTTATGTCGGCCAATGGTTTACGATCGTATAAAACTTTGAAATTTAAGCTTATTTGTGTTATGTTTTTAACAATTTCCAACACTTTTCCGATAATTGCTTCATTGAAAAAAAATGCATTAAAAATAGATAAGATAAAGTAAATTGGAGAGAGAAAGGAATATAAATAAAGAAAAAAAATAAAGATCAAAAGGTTATACTGATACGATATGCCTCGACATATTAATCGGAATAACCGGCATTCTTCCGATATCTTTGCGGTTCAGAGAAAGCGCGCGCGGCTAACGATACACCCTCGTGCATCGCGGAATTCCGAGCAATTCCGGTAATCCGTCCCCTTTAAATGCTAATGTTCCGCCGACTATAAGTTGCCGAGAAGAGGCCTTCGTGTGCGTTTCTCTATCCGCGCTTCCGGGTGACAGGTCTTCCAGCGGGACGGAGCTGCGCGTTCAAAAGACCGTGTCCCTCCTCTCTCGTCTCGGTCACGAGTTACCGTCTACGTTCTACTCGGCATTCTCCTTGGAAATTCCACGTTCTTTCGACGCTCACGTCAGCCTCGGACACGTATTGTTCATGGTTTGGTACTCTGCGTCTCTTTTTTTTTTATGTCTACGCATTGTCTTTGCAGCTCGAAAATATTCTCGTCCAGGTAATTATCATAAAAAATTTTATTAAAAGCACAACTTGAAAAATTCAAGTATTTCCAATGTATGAATAAAGATATATATTCTTGACGAGCTTTCGTGCCTTTATCTCTCTTGTAGTTTCTTTTAATCTCTGGTATACTATAAGAAAATTACCTGAATACCAAGAATACTAATGGTGACTATGCTTAATTTTACTTTTGCCGTCAACAAGTTGTAAAAGTTTTATTAACTTTTTTTATGCGTATCGCGGAATCTCGTTCGATGCGGCAGTCGGACGCAGCACGATCGTAAATCAAGTGCGCGAGTTAGGTCGGCTGCACCCAGCTTGTACTTATTAATTTAATCGTAAATCAATCAACGCATCGCGACCTATGCACGCGCGATAACTGGCGAATGTTTAAGTAACAACGACATTAATATCCATACTCTCTGGTGGCATCCGGTGCATATGTAATTTCTATTTAAAAAATTCTCTAAGCGATGCAGATACGATTCTCATAATCTAAATATTGCATATTCGGAATTACAGGTCTTTTATGCATCTTACTGTACATAATCATTTTAATTAAATTCAAAAATAAATTTCGCACCCTCAAAAAAAATTTGTTGAACTAAAATATATTCAGTCCGATACGTTAAACTAAACATTGATTCGATTCAGCAATTATTTAGTTGCACAAAAATTGTGTAGTTTATTCACGCCAATCATTAAAATATTTTAATCAAGAATTAACTAAATCAACTCAATATTTAGTTGAACTAAATATTTTAGTTTTTCGACAAATTTTTTTTCAGTGTATACATCTGATATTTATTCATAATTGGATTAATTTTAAAGCTACAATATCCAAAATAATCTAATAGAAATACTTCTTCTCAACAAAATGTGCTATTTATCAATTTAAATACATACATCCGATTATAAAAAAGAATGCAATTATGAGAAAAAACAAAGAAGAGACTGCAACTTTGCAGGCGGCAAAGAGAACGCTTCTTCTTACGGTAGACATTACCAAATTTAGCATTGAGGAAGAATTGCGATGCTGAGCGCAGCGAACGAGCTTCCGGTCCCTGTCCGAGCTGCTACTTGCAGCTTGTCTCTCTTTCTCTTTTTCCTTCGTTTCTCGACGCCAAGAAGATGGCAGCCCGACTTGCAGCCGCGATACGACGCGTATATTTGTATCAGACGATGACGACGGCACGTCGTCGTATCAAAGTTAAGAATACGACGGCCACACGGATGAGGATTACGCGGTCGCTCGTTCGCTCGGTATACTCTTTGTAACCCGTGTATGCAGATGATAACCTATGTACATATCACAGTCGTCTGCCAGCCAGCAGCAACGGCGTCGTCACCGGAAACCACCGCGCAGCGATCAGCCAGGCCAGGCGACCGGATATCTTCGTGCTCGTTAAATCGATGTCAAGTGACTCTGCGATTTTCCCAGGCGAATTTTTCATTCATTGAAACTTGTGTTAAATTCTTGTGCGTTCTTTTGCTTTGCATTATTAGCCTGCGTGATAGATTTCGATACTACACTGAAAAAAGAGTTTGGTAATAGCTATCAAACGTTGAGTTAAATAATGTCAATTAAATATTTGGATAATATAATCAAAAATAATTTTATTTTTCTAAATATTTAGCAAGTATCAAATTTAATAATATTTACAAAATATTCAGATAAAATATTTAATTTAGCATTATTTCACTCAACATTTGATAGCTATTACCAAACTGTTTTTTTTTTCCCAGTGTAATATCTACGTGCGTGTATCAGCTAAAGTAATTTATATAATTGATAAAAACACATTTTGTACAAAGTTTGTGTTGCATTGATAAAGAAATAGTTTGCCTTATGCACTTCTTTACTTCATGTTAATAATTCATCTATTTAATTATCTAAATGGTAATTAAACGTGAAACGTTTGATACATCTCTCCAAAATCCGCGAACGGATTCCAACTTACGCCAATGAGTCAAGCAGCCAACTCCCCGCTTTGTCTTCTTACTATCTACTCACGCAGTTTGTAAACATCTTCACGGCGGACTCTTCTCGCGCGGAGGAGATTTAATTGCGCGCGTTGTGCCGACCGCCGCTGCGCCGTCCGCGGTTTCGCAATGAGGAAGTATCGCGAGAAGGATCCGCATTAATCAGAAATCAATCCGCGTCTGTACCGGACAAAGGAGGAAAGCAGCTCCGGCTCGCGCCTGCCGCGGCGAGGATATCGTCATGCGCGACCGCCTCCCGCTCTTAGCTAATTTGCCCAGGAGGAACTGAAATTTTCGCACACGAGTTTCCTCGTTACGTCTATTTTTATCGCAAGACCGATCGGAGTAATCGCGGTGACACGGATAGCGAACGCGACGTCGCGTAATTATTTTCTTTTCAACTTTTATCGATTTATCATGGAAAATATCGCAGCGTAAATTTTCGCTGGCAATCGATTTCTTTCCCCCATCTACAGAAGAAGTTTTAGTGAAATTTGTTGTCAAATTTAAATGACTTTGACAAGAACAATAAATTCAGATTGTCTAAAAATACAATGAAAATCCTTCCGCGTCACTTCGCTGATATTTTTTTTCCTGAAAGATTATAGGCGACAGAAAAAAAATGTTGCGTCGTTTTCAGGAACATAAATCATTATTGTCATCGTCGTGTGTAAACAAACGCGGTTCTTTCCAAGAGAATGCATATTTCTTTTATCTCGTAGCGCATTAAGTGCCACGTAATTTCAGACTTGCATGCCACAGATACACGGAGATATGATTACGTTTGTTCGCAATCAGTCAGAAACAAAAGACGCGGTGGTTTACGATTTCGGTCTTTGGCTCGCGTTAATTGCATTACCGCGGGGCACGTGCGAACGCGTAATCCCCCGTGTGCAGAAAACTTGAGAAAGAGAAAGAGAGTCGCGGTTTCGCCCGATGGCGGTGCCCGCACACAAGACTCGCGGAAATCTTGCGAAAGCCCCGAGCAGGTTGGGTATTACGCGCGCAAACTCGCTCGCTCGCTCGCGTTCGCGTTATGTAAATGATAACGCGCAACTTCCTCAATAACGATTAAGAAATACGAGCGGTTCCTACCGGGCTGGTTTACGTAAACGTTTCCGTAGCGGCAGGCAGCCTGCCGCGGAGATCTGCCCCATCGATCTGTCGCGCGGAGTGACGCGCGCTTTCGTCTTTACGTCGTCGCTTCGCGACGAAGACAGAAATCGCTCAAGGGTCCATTTAAGGCGGAACGTTCTTCGGAGCGATACGATCACGCTCGAATATGTCGACATCCGCTTCGGAACGAATGTTTGAACGAGACGCTTTTCGTTTCCGCGCGCGCGTATGTATACCCACGTACTCGAGGCATTTTAATTTTCGTAGGAACTTGTAAGTAAACATTACACAATCCCGCTTGCGTAACACGCCGCGAAAGATGTCGTAACATCTATTTATATACAATAAATAACAATGCGAAAAAAAGAGGACCGTCCAATTTTATATTATCTTTCAATATTTTATGTCCTTCTACATTTGATAAGTACACAGAAAAAAACAGTTGTATCAAATCAACAATTCATTGTTTCATATATAAGCAAGGATATAAAATCTTCTTGGAAGAATTTATAATCTTAAATACAACTACAGACACAATTTGCTTACATGAAAAGAAAACTTTTCTTCATGTTAAGCAAATTATATCTGTTTAAGATTATAAATTCTTCCAAGATTTTATATTCTTGTTTATATATATATGAAACAATAAATTGTTGACTTGATCCTAATTTTTTTCTGTGTACGAATCATCATGAAGAGACCGTGTCCCTAGGAAGTAGCGTCAACGTAGTGACTCGATGTCTTAAAAATAGGCTAAACGTCTTAATTTATCGCCATACGTTAAATATAATTGTACCTTACGTAATTACGTCTAATTATATATGTTAGCATCAAATGGCAACTGTTTAAAATTACACACCAAGGAATGTTAATAGCCCGGTTATTAGCATTTTAGAGTTCACCTTCGTGTGATAAGATAAAAAATTGCTGCAAGATTACATACGTAATTATTATCATGCCCTCTTATTTTATCAGCCATGTTATAGCCATGGTTTCCATGAGAAATGAAGAAAAAATTGAGTGTAGCATATATAATCATATATTTCGGGAGGAATCGAGCGAGACGTGGAAATTGGCGACGATGACGATCGAGTCCTTCGATTCGATTGATCAAGTCGGACGTTCGTGGACTCTGCATGATGCGGAGACAACGCGCTTATTTACTCGCCACGATGCGACCGCGACGTGCGACGTCCAGCGAAGAGTCGCGAGGCGAGCGGGAGTTGACGTCAGCCGCGCGCGTTAATTAAATTCCGCACGACCGATTATTAACATCGGCGAGCGGATTAAAAGCGAGGCCGGGCTTCCAGCGGATTTCCGGGTTCGGCGCTGAGCCGCGTTGCACCGCGTTGGAATTAATTCCTCGTGTTCGTGGATACAGGTAACGAGCTGCACGAGGCTGCGTTTCGCTCCGCTCCGCGTCTCACGAGCGCGGCAACGAGGAGAATCGAGGAAGAACGAAAATGGACCAGACTCCACCGCGAGTGGCTGACTTTTCGCGTACGAGAGAGCTCGACGGTCACCGGCCGCGGAGAGACGCGAGACCCCGGAATAAATCGCGGGGCGGAAAATCCTGGCGACAATCGTCGCAAATTAAGAATGATAATTATTCGTGAAATTAGAAATTTCGAGACGGAAAGGTGAGAATCGCCGTTGCTGTAAGCAATCTAATCTTCGTGTACTACTCGCGAAGCAGTTTTGCTGACTCTTTCGCGAGTCCGTCAACTTTATCGATTATAGGTTCTCGCTATTAATAACACTACATTTAAAATTAT
This sequence comes from Solenopsis fugax, assembly GCA_003595255.1. Taxonomy (NCBI): domain Eukaryota; kingdom Metazoa; phylum Arthropoda; class Insecta; order Hymenoptera; family Formicidae; genus Solenopsis; species Solenopsis fugax. The sequence continues at coordinate 926 of QKQZ01011713.1, read as the reverse complement.
CGTGGATATAAAACTTCATTTTAACGTTCGCGAGTAGGAAAAATAAGAATAGCTGAGAAAACGTAATTGGTTTAAAACCAGCTGAAAAAACGGATTCTCACATTTAGTGCATTTTTAGGTCTGATAGCACTTGGTGCAATATTTGATGAACGTCAAAGAAAAAAATATCACTTATAGGAATCGCAAGTCGAAATAAAGTCGAAATAAAAAGAATCGATTAGGAAGCACGTCAGTTCGGGAATAGGCATGTTTTCAAAATAATTCAAATCGAGCTCGGTGCTGTCTGTCGCGAGATGCAGACAGGACGGTGCGCGTGTTAAAAATTTTCCTTAACCTCGCTCGCGGACGAATTCGGCGAACAGCAGATTTGTAAACAGTGGAGACTAGGAGACCCTTAGACGATTCCGAGAAGCGCGGAACGTCGGCGTTCCGCGAAAAAAACGCAGCGGCGACAGCGCCGAGAGTTTGTTTACAATGAGGAGGAATCGGAAGAAGTGTCGAGTGCGAGCGTACGCACGCGCGCGCTCAACTGTGTACACAATAAAACACGTATGTACATGTATCGTGTACACGCGGGGACTAGGTCGTCCTACGTCATTTATTCGCGCAAATAACGAATAAGCGAAGAATCCGTGCGACGGACAATTACCTCGAACGCTGTCTCTGTTCTTCGCCTCCTCCGTCGCTCGCCGATAAAAAATCCTTTGCCGGGAGCCGTTGCCGTCGCCGCCGCTGTTGCTGCTATTGGCTAATTATCACTTGCCGTCGTAGTCCAACCAGGCACAAACCATTCCACCGTTCATAAGGCGAATTTCGTCGCGCTCCTCGTGGTATGCGGCACGCACGCACGCTCGCATGCACGGGACGGCACGCGGCGCGCGTAAATCAGGTCGCGGCGGGCGGCATCCGCGCGTGCGATACAAAAG
>QKQZ01011709.1:1816-14472 GCA_003595255.1 Solenopsis fugax | reverse complement strand
TATAGTGACGTGACGTCCTGTTTGGCCGCTCGTCACAAGGATCATAAGATCCGGGGAAAAGCACGCTGCGGTTTACGTCCTCTCAGCTTGGAGGCGGACGTGTCGGCGCGTGCCATCATAAATTTTCGCGTTTGTTTCTGTGTGTGTGTGTGTGTTCGTCCGTTATTTCGTTTAGCGACATTGCGTGCGAATTCGGAGATCGGCGGCTGGAATCTGCAAGTACTGTATCGAGAGCGTCTCACCCGGCCAGAAGACCACGAAGAGGACGTACCGCCGCTTCAAGACTACCGGACTACACGCTGGATAGCAGGGACGCACGTACAGATGACCTCAATCTAGATAATTATTTCCTAGCGTCACGCACACGTACGCAAACTTAAGGCCGTTACCTATTGCAGAGCAATACGAGAACGGATCGAAAAGGGGATGTCGACACTTCGCACGAAACTCAGTGTGGGGGACCCCGTAGGAGGAGCCGCGACTCCCTGGGCCCGAGTGCGGAGGCCACGGATGAACAGAAGTCCATAGGAATCACCGTTCGACATCGGGAAAACCACCGAAGGAGTCACGGGCTGCCTAACTACCCCGAATTGTCTCAAATTACGCGCCGAAGAGTGACAACGATTTGCGCGGACCGCGTCATCAAGCAGACCCAATCGCGCTACGCGACGAACATCATGACGCGGAGCAAGAGATCCTGCATGCCTCTGGCGGAAAAGCGCGACGTTGCCGAAAATCACTTAGCTGTCCGTCTGCGAGGAGCGAACATCACCCGAGCCGAGCTGCGAGGACTACCGCTCGCCTAGAAGGATTCGTGAGATAGCGTGCAGTGCCTTGGTGAGACGGACCGTCCGTTTTCCTTTTTGTAAAGCCACCGATTTCGCCGGTCGGATGGGTCGCGCGCGCGGAGTTTCCGCCGATTCCGTTTTCTGATCGAGGGCTTGTCCTCTTGAATATTCGCGAATGCACGAATGCAAGTGCCGCGTGTATTGCTCCGTCGGCGCCGCCCCATCCGATCTCGTCGCGCATTAATTGCAGTTCCTTTCTTAAAGCGCCGCCGACACCACAGCTAAGTCTAGCGTTACCTTCTTTTTCTTTTTTTATTGTTGTTGTACGTTGCGTTTCGTCACGTTCTCTTTGTCGGACCTTCGCGTATTTTTGGAGCGCGTGTTAGTTGGGAAAAGACTAAATATCGTACGCGTGGAATGATTGTGTGCGTGGGAACAAGTGTGGAGTGCGAACGGAGTGTACCGCTCGCTCCTCAGTCGAGTGGCGCGTACTAATTCGCCACCACTTACTCGTGAGCTCGTACCGACGACCGCGTGGCGTATTTTCCGATCGCGCTCGTGTTTAGAAACGCTTTCATGTCGCGGAATATTGTGAGATGTATCGATCCGTGAATATAATTGTGATTTTTTGTTAACATGAATTGATCTGTTCTCTTTAAGCTCCCTCGCTCTCTCCCATCCTGCAGCCCGCACCGAACCACCCCCTCTACCAATTCCGTGAGCTAATCGGTTAAGAGAGCCCGTGGTTGCCCGTGACGATTGCGAGTATTTAAAAATTAGAATTTCTTTTCGTTTTCGCGTAAGAGTGGCACGCTCACTCGGCGCCCAATCTTTTGATTATCGTAACGCTTCCGAGTTACGGGAAATTGAGAGAAAATCTTTCGGAGTAATACCGTCACGGGTACGCGATGAAGATTATGCCGCGGTTAAATAAACGGTCACAATATATATATATATATATAAATGTTTTAACTATCACCTATATTTACAATATTGTTACTATAATAAATATATTACGTAGAACATTTTTATAATAATATTATTTTTAGTATTTTATATAATAAATAAAAATATGTAATCCCATGTGGAAATATTTTTCTGCCGTTTCTCTGCAAATTTTTCTGCAAATTTTATTGCACATTTCTCCATTGTTCGTTTCATAAATAGACCTTTGCGTAGAAATTGAGCAGAAATCTATGATAAAATTGAAGAGGAATCAACAGAAAAGTTTTTGTAAAATTTTAATATAAAAGTATAAAAATAGTCATAATAATTTAAATTGAAAATTTAATTTAATTGCAATGAAATTGTTAAAATTGTTCTATTATCTTTCAATCGAGAGTCCAATGTTGGAGACTTGCTTTCAAAAAAACTTTTGCAAAATAAGAATAAAAAATTATATAATGCTACGTCTTTTGTTCTATTTAGTGATTCTTCTTATCAGGATTGGCAAAGTTCCTTTATAAAAGTAACTCTTTACCGTTACCGTTCTTCTCTTTAAAAAGTAACTCTTTACCGTTACCGTTACTCGTTACTGATTTTAAAAAGTAACTCGTTACCGTTACCGTTACTCAAAAATTAACGAATCGTTACTATTTTCGTTACTTATTTTTACATTAATAAAATATAATGTATACAAGTTTCTGAGATAAATATTAATAAAATTTTTTTATTTTCTAGTAAAGGAATGATATTTCAAAATATATGTATATTAAATACAAGTATAATTTTAAGTCAGTTTTTTTTATTATATTTGCGAATGTAATTGCGAAGTAATACTGGGTTTATTCAAATTTTGTAAAGAATATTCGGAGAATTCCAAATTTTTTCAATTTTATTTAAAATTAACATTCAAAAGATAAGATTAGATTTTTTTAATGCAGCATTTTAAATAAGATTTATTTTATTATACCATTTAATGTTCCTTAATCATACTTTACAATCATCATAGAGTTGATTCCATATTTTATGAATCGAAAAGCTCTTATAATTATATAGATAAAATAATTGTTAATATTGTATTGTTTATTAAAATGTGATAATACTGAATATTTTATATATTATATATTTGGAACATTAGCTTTAAATGCATTTTTATTTTGTTTTAACTATTAAATGCATTATTCTAGTTATTAAATGCAGAAAATTAAAAACGCAATCATAGCATTGTTAATGAACACAATTATTTATTTAATAGTCTGATTATCTACATCTCATACAGAAAATAATCGATTCAGGAATTTAATCAATGCGACAAAATAATTAATTCATTTACAATTAACTCTTCAATAAATTTTGCTTTTTTTATTATGATACAACTTTGTGATTCTTTTTAAGTAAACGTTTAATTTGGACATGACTCGAAAATTGTTGAACTCATATATCACATTTTTAAACAAAAAACATTAACATCAGCGTATTTGCACTTGTTATTAAATTATTATGTGTAGAAATAGAAATTCATATCATCTCCACGAAGAATGTAATTAATTATTAAGATAAAATTATTGGGATTAGTAATATTTTAGTAATATAAAAGAAAAACAAGTAAAAAGTTTTATAAAGAAAAATTAATTTACTCAAGTAAATTACGATAATCGCAGTATATGGTATAATAGTATATTTAAGAAAACAATGCACAATAAGAAAGTTAAGGCTTGCTCAAATCTTGCTAAACATTTTATAATCATTGTAAGAGCAAAATAGTACCCAAATTATTGATGCCAGATAAACCATAACTCAAAACAATATTTTTCTTGCAAATTTCATCAAAAAGATTTATTAATTTTTAAAAAAAGTTGATGTTCCATAGAATCATCATTAAGATGACCTCTTTACAGTTAATACAGTACCTCAACAAAGTAACGATAAAAGTAACTATTTAAATCGTTACAATTACCGACGAAATGTAACTCGTTACCGTTATCGTTACAAATTATGAAATGTAACGCCATATTACTCATTCGTTACTGAAAAAAAGTAATTGTAACGGTAACGACATTACAAGTAACGCGTTACTTGCCAACCCTGCTTCTTACTTACGAGAAATACAAAACTCCCGTGTTCATGTAGGAGCAGTGCCGTACTGTTCAAAAATCTGGTTTTCTTATATTTTTCTGCGAATAAGTTTTGCAGAGAAAATAGTAAGAAATTGCTATTCAAATATTTCTGCAGTTCTTATTTATTTCATTTGCATTTATTCTGTGATTGCACTAAAAATTTGCCATTACTTTCCCCTCAATTTCATTACAGATAGGCCTTGCAGAAGAAATTCTAAGAAATTTTTTAATAATATTCTCTGCAAATTCACTGAAAATTTGTGTGTTTCTTTGTAATTCTGTCTTTAGTTTCTCTTGAATTTTTCTGTAAATAAATTTTACAGAAAAAGTGCATAAAAATGTCTCTTCCAAATTCTCTACACTATTGCCTGCAAATTAGTTTGCATTTCACCTGCAATTTTGTCTGCAGTTTCTCGTCGATTTCTTTTCTAATATGATTTACGGAAAATTTCTCTGATATTTTTTCAACAAATGGTTTTTGCAAAGAAATAACATAGAGCAGCAGAAAAATATTTTCGTCTGAGAAATTTTTCATAGAATTTTCTTCTTTGCAGGTACATTGGCACCAGATTTGACGAATTGAATAAAAACATGAAATGTTTGCTATTAAGAGAGGAATATAATGCAAGATGTTCACGGAGAAAAGTAGTACCTATTCATCGATATGTTTGTATTAACAATTATAAGCACGTGTTGTGGATCACGATGTAAATTGATATACTTCTTGGATAGATTACTGATCTTGAATATAATCTGAACAAAGTGTGAAAGTGCATTTGGAATTTGATAGAAATTACATGAGACAATCAAAAAGAAATCTGATTGTACCCGCGATTCAGTAATAGCACAATGCACAGTTAAACGTCGCAAATTAATGCCTTTGAGTGTTAAGTTGCCACATAGTGTTCGGTTAAGGTAACGCAGCTTGAAGAAATATCCATGGGATCGCCTTTGTCAATCTAGGACAATTTAGGATATTCTCAAGATAATGTGTGTTGTGTGGATAGAATCAAGGTGATACTTTAGCTTAAAGCACTCTTTGATACGATTTGCAAACTTCTTTGTTGTGATTGGTCAATTAAATGCTCTAAAGCATTCGTAGTATTGTACACTACAACTACGATTAATAGATGCTATAATACAAATGCTTCGAAGCATTTGACTAACCAATCAGAACAAAGAAGTTTACAAATTAACCAACCAAAGGATTTGTATCATCAACTTGACCTCATTGTTAAACATTTCTACAAGCAATTTCGTAATGTTGTGTCAATTAGAGCTTTATATTATAAGAGTAGCGCAATCCTTTTATCTAAGCGATGCCTACTTCAATCGCCACTTTGGACTTAGGTCTTTCATCCAATGAGCGTTCAGTGATTCCAGTTTCCATACTTTTCGACCATGGAAAAATTACCAGCATTAGGTCCAAAATGTTGTTTGCACTACTCTTATAATATAGAACTCTAGTGTCAATAGCTGCGATTCGAAGATGGAGCGTATAGCGGACGTGAAATTTTACATTAAATTCGGGAAATTAGCCAAATTCTTAAAATGTTTCAGAAGACGTATGGTAATGAAGCTATCAACTGGCGATCAGCACAAGCTGGTTGTCTAAGTTTGTCAATATTTTCTGGGGTCATGCTGTTGCGCAATTGTTCAGACTTTTTGTTTGATGTTCTGCCCTTTTTTAAACATGAATGCCACTCAAAATTATCTCTCTCTCAAGTCGGTCCTTCGTGATTGAAGATCTTGGTCTCCATTTGATGCCTGTCCTTTCGTGCTTCATGGTATTGGCAAAAGTATTCTCGGTAGTTTATTATTCCGAAAGGTGATGAACAATTAAAAATCTAAAATTATATGTTCTGGATGGGTTTTAATCAGTAACATCTTTGCAAAGAACAGAACTCGCTACTCATACGCCACGATCATCACAAAACCATAAATCTCTTGAAGTATTTCAAGGGTATAGTGCGGTTTCTTATTGATTGTTTTATGTATAAAAGTTATTCAAATAATATAAGAAAAAGTAGTTAAAATTGCATCAACTTTTAAATCGTACTTATTCAAAAATTCAATCACTGAACGGTTTCTATAAGATTATTTGAGATCTACGCTCAAAATTAAATAATCACATATTTTGACTCCCATAAATAGGCAAACTTTAAGTGTAACTTTGTAAAAAATTATCATAATGAAATGTTCCAAAAAGCATTCTAATTTGAAATTTCTACTTTTGTGATTAGCACTTTATTAAAATAATTTTTTATAAATTTACAGCGATACAAATGGTAGTGCATTATATCTTAAAATTTTTTATAAATTTCGTGAAATTCTATGATGTGAATTAAAAATCGCATACACGGAGAAAAAATGTTATTAATTTGACTAAATATTTCAACACCACTTAAATTTTTTCAGTTCAACTACTTATATATTATATTTAAATATATAAAATACTTGAACTTTAGTTTAAGCATTTATATATTTAACTTAACTGCGTATACATTTATTTTAAATACGTAAATGTTACAATTGAAAAAGTTTAATTAACTTGAATTTTGTCAAGTTAACAACTTTTTTTTTATCAGTGTACAAATGTAGTTTGTGCTTCAATGTTCAAGCTTCAGGGTTCATTTTAAAGGGCGAATCCTTTACACTTTTCGAAAGAGTGAACCTTTACTTTAATATGCATACTCGCCGAGCATTGTTCGATTTTTTTGTTACCGATGTATTCAATGTTGAATCAAGAATCATTTCTGTTTTAACGTTTAATAACTTGGGAAATAATCGTACAATGTTCAGTGAGTGCGCAAATTAAAGGTAAAAATTCACGCTGTCCAATGTTGTAATCACCATTTGTATTCGATTTTTAATTCATGTCAAGGTACCTCGCAAATTTTGTAAACAATTTTTAGATTTGACGCATTACCATTTGTATTCGTGTAGTTTCCCGAAAAAACATTAATTCGTTATTAAAGGACCAATTTTAAAAGTACAGATTTCAAGCCAAATTCTTTTTGGGACATTTTATTAAGATCATTTTTCACAAAATTACAGATTATTGAAATTTGCCTATTTTTGATGGTCAAAATATTTAGATCCTTTAATTTTGCTGTTAAACGTATTGTATACAGTACCATTATGATGCTTAATTACACTCGTAATGAGACGTCAAGCATAGAAATTTCGTTATTTACGTTCATAGAAAATAATTTGTAAATAGTTTTTGACACATTTTATAGCTGAATTGCAAATAAATGTAAAATAAATTGCCTAAACTTGGAAATTTTGTAATGATCATAATTCTGTTTGAATTAGATTAATAAAGTTTCAGTTTTCTTTTCACTGTTTATAGATTAGATTATAAACAAAGTTTTATGAATTGCCCTAGTTTCCTAAATCACAATACGATATTGCCTATGTTGCGAGTTGGCTACTGCGAAATAATTAATATAGCTGTTTTTTTTTTATAACTGACAGGAAATAGCAGAAAGGGAATATGGAAAGTGATATTCAGAATTTCGTGGTTTCAAAATGTATAGAGTAAAATAAAATTGAATGAAACAGAAAGAAAATATGAAATTGTATTCTAAAATGAGGCACTTCTACAAAAAAAAGAAATGTTTTTTATAACATAAAGTTTTGCGTGGAATGAAACGAGATAGTATAGACTCAGTGAATAATAGAATAGAACCACTGTAATGGCAATCTGTCGAGGCAACTTTGTGGTATGATTTAGGAGACCGGCTCTTAAATCGCATTACTTTTCACTAGTCACAGGCTTTTCGAAATTTCTTGTTTAAAAGAATTATAATAATTAAAAAATTATGAAAAAATTACATAAAGAAGGTAAAATTGTACTTTATTACGATTTAAAGAACTTAAAAATATTCTTCGTAATTTCTGAGTTTCACATAAGTCTTTATGTAAAACAATGCGATTATGGCAACTTTTCTGTAAAAATTTAGATTAGAAAGTACTTTTTTCTTAATTCACTGTTTGTATGTATTTTTATTAACATATTATATATTTTGCAGGCATCTCCACTTGGAATTGTGTCAAGTTGCCCGCGAATTAAACTCAATGTTTGAAATACAAATAACTGTGGAAATGATAACCTATTTTGCATGCTTAATAAGATTACTTCGTTATATTTTCTTATATATAGTAAAAGGAGTTACGGTTTTATCTATTACGCCATTCAGTTATATTTATGTTTCTTTTTGGATGTCCTTATATGTGGCCAGACTCTTTTGCGTAAATTACTTCTGCGAGAGCGTTAGTGCTAAGGTAAATTCACATATAATTTATAATGCATACGTGTGCGTGTATTAATGTGTACACATATTTATTTATGGTGGTTATTGATTTTTAGTCCAACAAAATGACTGCGATAATTCATCGATTAACAGATTCTCTTCAGTATACTGACATCCGTGATGAGGTAAAATAAATACCAATATTAAGCAATTGAAATAAATCGTTTATGTAAACTAAAATAAACATCATTCCATGCAGATTTACCAATTTACATCACAAATAAAGCATCATCCACTTAAATTCATTGGAGTAGGTAACTTTTACCTAGGCAATAGCTTTCTGAGAAAGGTTTGTTTTCATATTTATCTTATTAAATCTTTTTATTTTTATGCATTAAATTACAGGGTATTCATCATTCGAATTTTTACTATCATAACTTAAATAACATTTTTATTGTTATTTTATTTCGTAAGGTGTAAGTCAATATATAAAAATCTAGTTTAAAATGTGCACTCTGTTTATTTCTTATAGAAATTTTTGTTCGTACTGGAATTTAATTAACACAATTGTTCTTCTAGTTCTTTATGACAATTGTTACATATGTGATTATCATAATCCAAATGACTAAAAATCTAAGGCCTCTATAATCTATTAAGAAGACGTGATCAAATGATGATTCCGAAAGAATATAGTGTGATGCGACATACGAAGATTATTTCCTGCAAAACAAAGTTATATTTTTTTATTCTGTCCATACTTTGCAAATAATAAATAAATATGCAAATATTAAATTGCACTATAATATTATTATTAATACATATAACTTTTATTTTGTTATGTATACGTATATATAAATTATGTGTAAACGCTGAAAATATCACTTTATGAATTTAATATATTTTTTAATTTAATAACGTTTATGTGTGTTTTTTTCATCTATTTCTCTTCTCTTCTTGCAAAATTATTATACTGTTATAGATATTATCTGGTATATACTCACTATGGTTACACTGTTATCTGGTACTACGGTTAAAACATAATTTACTTACATATGCTAGTACTGTAAACTCATTACTTGTTAATCATATTATTATTATAAAATATCATAACAAATGGCGAAAATTGTTTTATTAGATAATAAATCAGGAACAATGTAAAACGTATTGTCGGTGTGCACTGAGAAAACAAATTAGGACGATTATTTTAATTGGTAGCATGTAAGATTTATTAGTGACTCATCTGTTCCGTTTTTTGAAGATAGAATAATCATTTTAATATGTAGAACTATTAAAAGGAACATATATAACGATTACGATTATAAATAAAGTATTCTACATTTTGTGACAATCTGGTTTGCTTATGCCTTCCACTTACTACAATGATTTTCTTTACAATTAAAGTATCATTTCAGATTGTGTATATTATATGTTATAGGGGTGACTGTGGCAATTCGGATAATTTTTTTTCTTTTGCGTTTCCTGAGTCCTGTATTCATTAAAAAAAAAGTTGGACGGTTTGAAAGGTTGAACCTTCCCCTTCACAATTATAGTTATAGATAAAACGTTATAGATAAAACACGGAAATGTACTTGCTTTGAACTGCATATAAAAATATCGACCAGTACCAAGTATTTCGAATAGCCCCGAGCCCAGGGTAAATCGAAACCAGTTCGGGAATATTCTGAAATTTGTGTTTTAAGATGAAAAAATGTAAAAAAGCTGTTGTTAAGACTTTATTTTATTCAGAAAAGAATATACAGGGTGTCCCATTTAAAAAAATGCACCTCGATAATTCTTCAATGAAGCATTTTCAGCAAAAATGTTTCAGACAAAAGTTGTATGGTTTCGAGGGGGACATAAGATGGTGTCATTAATTTGACCTTGAATAGTTGCTTGAAGGTCACGTGAAGGTCACCTTCAATTTTTTAAATGGAACTGCCTACTTTTTATTGCATATTCTTGTAGCTTATCTCTAGGCCTTTCCAAAACACTATAATTATATGTTTTTTTCGTTAAGTATTTTTCGAATTACAAGACTTGAAAGTTACAGTACCGCCGGCATTAGCATCACTCAAGGTTTACCACGTGGAGGTTGCCCGGTAGGATTTACACCTCTTTTGTGTTCGAAGAAAGATCGGAGGATGATCCAACCAGTCAAGGTAAGATCGGTCGGTGATTCAGTCAGTCAAGACAAGATTGATCGGTGATCCAACCAGTCAAGGCAAGATCGGAAAAGAGCCGGCCAGTTAAGGCAAGATTTTGAGAATTTTCTATCACAATAAGTGTTCGAAAATTCCTCCTTCATTCTGAATACATAATTGAATTCGACTTTCGAAATTTCGAGCAGTTTCCAGAAGGGCATTCCTAGGAATAGAATTGCAACAGTTTCTTATACAGTCTATCATATTGTCTCTAGTTGTAGGTACTTCTGCGTAAACCACATTTTTTATAAATCCCCATAGGAAAAAATCGGGACTTGTTAGATCCGGAGATCTGGGGCACCATTGAACATGTCCTCTAAGTCCAATAAATTTACGTGGGAAGAGACGGTGTAGAAACTGTCGGGCTCTCCGACTCCTGTGAGCTGGTGCGCCATCATGTTGGAACCACATGAGTTGTCTTGTCACCAGGTCTACGTCTTCCAAGAGGACTGGCAATTCATGTTCAAGGAAAAGCAAGTAGTTCGCTGAGTTAACGTTTCCGTCAAAAAAAGAAGGGTCCAATTAAGTAACTATTTACAATACCACACCACACTACAAGACTCCAGCGATGTTGGTGATCAATTGGACGATACCTATGTGGGTTATCGTAAGATCAATAATGATTGTTGTGTCAGTTTAGTTGGCCTGTATTATGGAAAGTAGCTTTATCTGAGAACATAACAAACCTAAAAAATTGTTGATCCTGCCGCAACATAGCCTGAGCCCAATTACAAAATTCAAATCTTCGACGATAATCATTAGGTGTTAGTGCCTGAGTCAATGTTATGTGATATAGATGAAATGTATGAAAGGCCAAAAATCTCTGAGCTGTGCTTCTTGGAATTGTTTTTCAATATCTCGTAGTGAAATATGTGGATTCAAATGCACCACAGCTAACACAAGAAGGACTCGGGGGTCATCGCGCTCAGGGACATTGATACGATGTCGTTGTCTTCTCACATTAGGACATTGTTTTTCACGTCTTTCGATATCGGTAATCACTCGATCATTAGGATGACATCTATCAGGAAAATGATTATGATACATTCGAACTGCTGCACGATAATTGCGACGACATTCTCTAAGAACTAAGAGAATATCAACAATTTCGTTCCCTGTGTAGTCTGGCATTGCTGAAGTTACAAAATAAACGAAGAATTTTTTCTAAGTTCAATTTTCACTGAATTTTCATTTGGATGTACAATTACATATGTACAATATCATTCATCAATTGCTGTTGGAAGGGAGCCCAGATTCAATTTGGAGAAATATTATGACTCCCATGGATTATCGTTCCACACTGAGGTAACAACATTAGTTATTTGAATGGTAACCCCCTTTTCGACAGCGGAAATGGGAAGACAAATTTTGCGTTCAGATATGTAATTAACTTCTTCGTTACAACAAAATAAACAACTGGGCAACCTCTACGTGGTACACCTTGAGTAATGCTAATGCCGGCGGTACTGTAACTTTCAAGTCTTGTAACTCGAAAAATACTTAACGAAAAAATACATAATTATAGTGTTTTAGAAAGGCCTCGAGATAAGCTACAAGAATATGTAATAAAAAGTAGGCAGTTCCGTTTAAAAAATTAAAGGTGACCTTCACGTGACCTTCAAGCAATTATTCAAGGTCAAATTAATGACACCCTCTTATGTCCCCCTCGAAACCATACAACTTTTGTCTGAAACATTTTTGCTGAAAATGCTTCATTGAAGAATTATCGAGGTGCGTTTTTTAAAATGGGACACCCTGTATAGCATTACATGCTTGGAAGTCGTTGACTCGGGTAAAAGAGGGCCGGTCTGCGACTCGCTAAAGCGTAGACTTGGCGCGTGTCGCGACCGCGCCTCTTGATTAAGAAAAGTTGCATACAATAAAAAAAGATAAACACACAATAGGGAATTTTATTGCTTCAGCGTTTTCGGAACAAGTCAGGGACTATTTCGTGTAATTATACCTGTTGAGTATTAAGTTGTGTATTTTGATAGAACGCGAATATAAAAGAAAAAATTGTCCGAACGACGATTCGACGTTCGGTGTTTCGAATAACCCTGGCATCAACTCTAGGCATTATTGCGTATGGTCTATAAAAATAGACATCACACAGCAAAAAATAAACATGAAATGTTTCAAATACATTCAACTAGACACGATATATTCAAAGTTTTAAAAAAAAATCTTATTTATTTTACTTAAATTTCGAAGAAATGCTGACTGTCAGAAATTACTTCGACTATCGCAAAACACATTTTTTACTGCCACGACTGCAATATGACGCCGTCGCCAACGAAACTTTATTAGCAGCTTCGTTATATTAAGATGCATTTACAGTATTTAAAGTAA
>QKQZ01011696.1:0-31791 GCA_003595255.1 Solenopsis fugax | reverse complement strand
GGTGAAACGCGTGCAAATTCCGTATGCGAGAGGAACGCGGAAATGCACCGTCGCGAGTGCAAAGGGTGCACGTCCCATACAGCGCAGAATACAACGTAACATTTCAGCAATGTTACAAAAATGTTGCTGCGACATCGCTGGAACGTTCTGTGCCGCANGCGCAGAATACAACGTAACATTTCAGCAATGTTACAAAAATGTTGCTGCGACATCGCTGGAACGTTCTGTGCCGCACGGGATCGGTTTGGGGAGATGAGAGGATGGTCGCGGTCGATGTACGCGTTGTAAAATCGGGGTTACTGGACGATACAGCAGCAGGGGTTGCTCGCGAGGGTTGTGGTGGCCGCGATGCCCCGCTGCCGTTGCTGCTGCCGCGTCTGCCTGTACCGCTGGTGATGATGGTGGCTCGTCACCCTCGCGCACCTGGGCTATTGGTTCTCCAGCGAGTAGTGGCGCGACCGCTTCCAGAAGCCCTTGAAGAAGCCTTTCTTCTTGGGCGCGTCGCCGCCGTCCGCGCATCCTGGAACAGAAAAGCGCCCGTCCGGGATGTAAAGATTTACAGCCAGCTCTTCTCGTTGACGGCACTGCTCGTCGAGTGGCCGAGTGTACCGCGGGTGTCATACTCGTGATTTATGAAAGCCGCAGCTGCACATTTTTCCTTCTTAAGTGATATATTATGTAATAGATTTTTATGGATTTATAAAGTCACTCACAATCAGTGAATTATATAAAGTCATTCATTATACAAGGCGTCTTTAAATATAACTGAAAATAATAGGATCATTTTTCATGAGAAGATGAGTCGAAAACGCAGGATATAATTTTCTCATAAGAGAGACTCCGTTTTCGATAATAATAATTGTGAAAATTTGGAAAATAAGAATGGAGTTTGTGAGTGACAGTTTTATTTATTTTATTTGAAATTAATTAAATAGAGTAAATACTTAATTTTTGTAAAAGAATTGCCTGAAAATTTTCGGATTTTCCAGGAATTTCATTCAAAATTTTAAGCGAGATTAAAGAATTTTGCAATACAGTTTTGAAATAAATTTATATCTTTTAATGTTCCTTAATCGTGCAATCACAAAGAAAAGCCACTTGAGTTTTGAATATTAAATTTATGTAGATACTAAAAAGAAAGAATATAAACGAATATGAATAGATACGACATATAACGATCTGTCCACTGTCTACAGTACAAGGGCCTAACTCACCGAAAATACAAAATTCGAAAGATTAAATACACAATGCTAATTTAAAACGCGATGTCTTGTATTTTCTACTGTCACTAATTTTGTTTACAAAAATTTGCGAGTGACAAGAGAATATACGTGAATTATGTATGCTATATTTATTCTTAATCGATTTTGCATTATCAAAAAAGAGGTAGACTTTAAATTTAGAAATAAAATTTCTCAATAATTTTCCTAAGTATCAATAAAATTGAGGACTTTCAAGGATAAATTTCCTAAAAATTACAAGTTTTCTCAGTTTTTTTCTGATAGCAAACACCCTATTAAGTTATATTTTATAAATATAAATAATATTATAAGGTAAGTGTATCCTATATGGCCTAGTACCCAATATAGCCTACTTGCTGTTTCTAAGTAGTTACATGGTGAATTGAACAAATAACGTTAGTATGTCGTCAACGTGACTTGTTTGCAACAGTTGACTGGTCAGTTTGTGTACTCTGTTGTCGACAGTGAGGTCAAAAGTAGAATTTTCTTGAGTATGTTTGTCATGATCTAATATTTAATATCTGGAAAAGTTATTGCTTTCTACAACTATCAAGTGATGTTGTTATTAATCTTCCGAGTTCATATTATTGTAGCTCTATATTTATACTTTACAACGCTACATTTAATTTATATTTTCGACATAACATTCTGCTTATAACCAAAGAAAGAAAAAATGTTTTACGGTAAAACTAATATGGCTTAGATTAATAATAAGATATATATCGATTGTAATGCTTTTTCGGTACTTTTATTACTTCAGATTATAAATCTTAATCTACTTGCTGAACTTCGATTCATAAAAGCCACGGTTTTAAGGGAAAAAGTTGAGATAAGTCAATTGTTTACTTAATGGATTGTTGACGAAAATAGTTCTTTATGTACTATGTAATATGTTAATATGTCAATAAACATGTCAATATGTTAATAAACTTATTAATGTAATATTGGATCACTTTATCATCCATTTTTTAAACACTTTTTGTGAAAAAGAGGAAAACATAATTAGATCATATTGAGTACATATACATACTTTTTCAAAAAATCTTCATTGTACTCGTGTAAATATTTGAAACTGTCTCATATTTTAAATTAATGTTTAAAAATGTTTCCTTATGTTTTTTACATTTATTTATTTTTATTTTGGTAATTTTTTAATTTAATCCTGTATCGTTTTATAAATAGTTGCATACTTTCCGATTTTGAGCTTTTTAGAGCTCAATACCGAAATCAGTTTAGCAGTCGAAATATTAACGTTCAGTCATTTTTTTCAAAAATTAAGTTTTATGTGAAAAAAATTTTACAATTTTCTTTTTTTCACAAGGAATTATCCCTCTTTCTGCAGTACTACTTATACGTATGTACCTTGGGTACGTAATCCAGGGATATAAGATTTATCTTCTAAAAATAAAACAAATTTATTGATTGAGGAAGGAAGCGTATTGACTTGGCAATTATTTTACTCAATAGAGCATAACAGCAATAGATAAGGAGTTCAATTTATCTTTGTCAATCGACGCACGTACGTATCCAGTTTTATCTGTCGTTAACTTCCTTATTTGTGGTTTCAGATATGTTTCATGAAATCGAAGACAATGTTTACTTTAGAGAGCGTTTTTACATTTATTGAGATTTTATAATAAACCAATTGTTTTGATTTAAGAAGTTTTCGAACTTTTGCGATTCGTTGCGTAATATAATATATATATGCAATTCACTTGACGCTATAAATATTTCAAATGCGAAGCAATTGATTGACTAATTAGAACGAAGAATTTTATATATTGATCAATCAAAAAATGCTTCGAATTTAATTGTAACGTCAAGTGAATCATAGGGCACGTAGTAATTTGAAATGAAGAAAAGGACGTTAATGATGGATGGATCCATAATTGACATGTGTACCAAAGTAGCCGAAATCGGAGGCGGCGAGCGAATGTGGATTTACTCTACTCGATACTCGATAGTTTCCGAGTGATCGCGTCCGCGCGAGCCGCAGGTCATACAATCGTTCGCTTGAAAGTGCATTGCCGCACTGCATTGCGGTTTCGTTACCGTTGCCGGATCCGTTGGGAACACGGTTTTACACGGCTGACAATCAATTTGCCAACGTGTTAACCATCAGACGAAAGTCGTAAAATGTTACGCAGTCTTTAGACACTAAACGATGTCGTATTGATTTCGAGTATAATGTTAGATCATGGTTGAATAAATTAAAATTTATTTTAAAATTAAAATAAAATAAAGTTAATGACTTATAAAATTAATTTAGTTACATTAAAAGTTGCACGAAAAATCCAGTTAAAATTAAACTAAGTTAAATTAAAAATTAATTTTGAGAAGTACTGTTTATATTAAATTAGAATAGAATGTTGTAATTTTTCAAAATTAGATTGTGTTAATAACAAAACAATTACATCAAATAAATTATTGCAATATGTTATTTATAAATTAATTTTATAACAAAAAAATATTTTTTATAAAAATTTTATGGAAATGTATTTTTTCCTTTTACTTAGAAAAATTTTTAATTTAGAAAAAAATTAATAAGATAAAGTGTTTTAAAAATAACAAGTAAAAATAGCTTTTAAAAATAATAAAGTTAAAAATTAACTCATTTAAAGTTTACTTTAGTCATTAGTTAATTGGTTTTTTTAACTTTTAACTTTTTAATTAGTTACTATCCAACTACCGACGCTTGTTCATGTTTTTTTGTTAATCTTTTTTAGTTATATAATTATCATTAATATAATTAGTATAATCATTTTATAGATATATTATATATAAATAGGGTGTCTATAAAGTCTATCGCTACCACCTATATTTCGAAAACTGTTTAAAGTTATGAAAAATTGCAAAATAAGTGTTTGATCATTTCGAGGAATCTTTTAAGGGGGTAATCCTTTGAAATGATTGAACGTATTTCGTGTTTTTTTTTCAATTATTTCATAAATATAAGCAGTGGCAACAGACTTTATAGATATCCTCAATATAATTATTAATTTATTATTAATTTATTAATTATCCACATATACAACCTTCTTCTGTTTTACGATAAATGTTCATAATAAAGATTAATATGTAATCTGCTATTTTAAAGATAAGTAATATTTAAAATATTTTCATTTGTAACAAAACAATCGACTGATAGTTCTTATACTGACAATTCCTCCTATACCTTTCAAAATCGGTCGAGAGGCAAACCGTTTGTGTGGCTGTATCTGAAAATCGATGCTTGAAATCTGTCCGAACCTGTTCATTAACTGGGAGACAAAGGATCCCGCAGAGCACTCTATCTTACCGTCTTCAGTTGCTATCAGACATTAAAAATCCGTAAATGTAACAAGAGATCGGACTCAATTCCTTCTCCCTCCACATAGCTGATCACAAAGACTACTTTGCTACTTTTTGAAATAGATCTGCGTTCTTAATTATATTGTAATAGATGTACCGAAATTTTCTCGTTTGTATCATGAAGCGTTTAAGTAATAAATAATTTATTTCTTTGCAAGGAGCGACATCAAAACGTGTGTACAAGTTTGATGGATTCATTCGAGAGACGCCGCGCCGTCCGTAAAGTGGAACAAAAACGTGATTTACACGCGATACTGAAAATGACATCAGAAATCGCTGCTATCATAGATGCCGCAAGATACACGATTCTTACATGTCTACCGATATAGAATTTTTTCTTAGAAATCGGTTAAGACTTACAGTGATACAAGAAACTATTTGTCGGCACTATGCACACACACATTTCTAATGATAAGATAGTTCACTAAAAATAACTGTTCTTCAAGCTCAGAAAAATAGTAATTCTCAGTGCTTTTAACTTTTAGCTGTTTTGGTTTCTCAGATATTTTATCGTAGTAATAAATTTGTAAAAAATCAAGATTAAAATTGTAAGAAAAAAGATTATTTTAACTTATTTCATTATGACGATTTTTGATATCCTTCCAATAGAGCTACAGCATGTAACATATTGAAAAATATTTTATTTGTTTTAAAGCATATTATTAAAATTCTTAATTCTTAAAAAAGAAATTTATTATATCAAGGAAAATTTACCACGTTTTCGAATAAAATGCTTGAACCGAATAAAGTCTAACTTATTTTATTTTTAAAAAACTCTATTTGTGGGGATATTGAAATAAATTAAGTGAGAGTAAAATCTTTATTTCAACCAGTCACAAAAATAAAATATATTTTCTATATAGAATATTTACAAATAAATAAAAATATAATTTTTTAAAACTCTTTTAGATATTGTGCCTTATTATATGCTTACGAATTTTTTAATTTTAATTAATTTTTACTTTTATGTTATGTTAATATTTTGTTGTAATTTCAGTTTTTTACTATTAATATTAATGAAATCAACATGAATTGAATCGATTTGTCAATGTAACGCAACGATGTATTACATTAATCTAAAATAATTACTCTCACAGTAAAAAATGTAAAAGACTTATTGTTAGTAGTTATTTCGTGATACATAGTGCAGAGAGATAGTAAAGGATAAAATATAGCAAAGTACAAGTGCTTAACTCTTGTATTCTTTGTTCAGCTTTATTGTTTCACTGAATAACCATATATATATCCCTTTTGATATACAGCAAACCTGCAAGCGTTTTTAAAAGTTTTTTAAACATAAGAAAATAAATATATTTCATATTTCTAATTTTTTTATAGCAAAGAGTATAAATTTTTTATTGGTTTAATTTATTTATCTTTTAAACACAGCAAATAATACTTGATAAATTAATTTCTTGATAGCTGCGACATATATAGAGCGAAGTTAGCCTACTGAAATTTATATCTACTCATGGAACTTCTGGTAACGAAACGTGCTAAAAAAAACGCAAGATACGTATTCTTCTAGTGATGCACATGACTACGCATTCGATTGCGCTTAATCGCGGTTATCTTCTCGAATGCGCCACGTAACCCGATATCGTGTGCACGAACACACGTTTTGACGTATTTCGGCCACGTTTTCGCAATCGCGCTACGCTGAGCAGCAAGAGGAGAGGAATCCTGATGATCCTCTCGCCGGCCGCATAACAATGGCCGGCTTTCCGGTCGGACATCGGATTAAGGTGGAATGACAGTGTCCTGATTAATACGACGTATTAATATGGCGTCGCGACGCTGTTCTCTTCTTTTCCTCTTTCTTCGCGCGCGTAAATCCGACGTCATAAGCCTGTCCTTCATGGAATTATGTTGGCGCCCAAATTTCTCTTACGCAGCTTGTCGTCGACGCTTTTAGAACTAAAGTGGCGCTTACCGCGATGTTTACCACATTCTTGATTATGTATTTATCATAATCCTTGAATTATTAATATTAGAAATTGCAGCAACTGACTGTAAGATTCTACTTCACGATGTTATTTTCGTAAATTTCTACGTTGCTTGTAATATTCCTACACTGAGAAAAAAGTCTGGTTATAACTACCAAATGTATAGTGAAATAGTATCAATTAAATATTTTGGCAATATAACCAAAAATAATTTTATTTTACTAAATGTTTAGTAAGTATTATTATCAAATCTGGTATAAGTTACTAAATAATTAGAAAAATAAAATTATTTTTGGTTACATTGACCAAATATTTAATTGATACTATTTCACTATACATTTGATAGTTATAACCAGTCTTTTTTTTCAGTGTATTAAAAAATGTTTGCCCAATCTTCACATGATTTTTAATGATATTTGATCGATTTAAGTAACTCAAATTGATAGTTCAATATGATAAATAGAATGTATTTATCAAACGCAAAATGTTTTAGCTTTATAGCTTTATGATTATGTCAGAAGAAGAACAGAGACATTTCTTTATTTTTGTACAATAAATCTATTTTTAGCTTGAGAAGTATTATAACGACTGATGTGTGTGTATAATTTAAACAAATTACCTTTTTTAATCTTTAACGGTCACGTTTCAGTAAAGTATCATAAAGCTCACATGGGATCAAAATGACCTCAACGATTTTTAACGATTGTCGCGCTCAAATTAGCGATTGTTTTAAATAAAAAAAATGACTATACTTTCTTCAAATAATGTAAAATGTGAATCAATTTCATGTTATATTAAATTTTAAATCAAATACAGCAAAAAATTACTGAACCAAAAGAAATAACATAGAGAAAATTCAGCCGAAACTTTCGTTAGGGTCAGACAGACCCCACAGTAACCGGTAAGGGTTAAAAAAGATGCAAAAAGACGTCAACTAAAAAGTACACTCCTTGCATAAGAAATTAATGTATCAAAATCTAAGTGATATTTTTCATTTTTTTTTAAGGAAAATTCAAATAGTATTTTACAAAAATAAATGAAATCTACAAATTGTGCCAATTTGAAACAAAATGTATGCATTTCTCGAAACATAACTGTTGTATAGCTATTGAGAAGATTATAATAACTGATGAGTGTGTGCATAATACAGAATGAACACATAAGACGATTTTTTTCGTCAGCTTAATATTAATTTATAAGTTCTATTCTCTTTTTTCTTTCCAGCCCTTTAAATGCATCATGGAGGCGGTATTGACTTGCGAATCGATGTAAACTGCCGACACGCGTTGACACAAATCAAATGAAAAGTAGGAATGACACTGCGAATCGACTTGCGTCGGCTAAATGGAAAACATCCAAAGAAATGCGACTTGTCGACGAGCCCCGATGTAAATCGTTCGAGACACTCGTGTGCTGATTACAGTTACGTACATACTCATGTCGACGGTATAGTCGAGATCGCGCGTACAACTCATTCGATTTCTCTCGAGGACGTCGCATACATCTTCGATTGGCCATGACTTTGAGCGACGCGTTAGCGTGTCAAGGTAACATCCGTGCGTAGATCTAGATGTCCGAGAGGGGATTCCGAAAACTTTTGATGAATAATTTGAGAATAATTTTTCTAAATATTTTACAGGATTGGGTAAATTAATATTTTTTTTTCAATTATTATACATATATGAAATTAAAGTTTGATTTATAAAATTAATTTATCAGCAATAATAAGATTAAGATCGAAAATGTCAAATATAAAGATGAAAGGGGCAATATCGATCTACTGCGAAGCTTGGTGCCTAATAATATTTTTTGTAAATTTTTACAGCTCAGAGTTCGATAGTTTTGAAACACAGTTCTTAATCAAAGCAGGAATACGTAATATCACAAAAGTACGTACTTCGGCTTTCTAAGGATTTCAAGACAAATATACGGCGCGCAATTTACATAAGCTGGAAAATGTAAAAATTCGAGCAAAATTATTATTAAGCACTAAGATCCGCCATACACCGATATTGGTCTCTCATCTTTATGTTTGAAATTAATTTAATTTTATTAAAAGTAGAAGTATTGCATGAACAAAAGACTAACTTAGAAAACTCAGTTAAAAGTTGCGTTAAGATTAAATCAAGATTAAATTAAAAATTAATATTAAAATGTATTATTTATATTGAATTAAATGTTGTAATTTTTTAAAATTAAATTGCTCGAAATAAAAAACAATTACAAAATGGGTCTTTAAATAATTTTATTTGTAAACTTTATATGAAATAATAAAGAAATATTGCTTTTCTTTTTATGGGAATGTATTTTTCTTTACCTAAATAAATTTTTAACTTAGGTAAAAAGGTTAATCAATAAATGTTTGTGTTTTAAAAATAACTTTAATAAATATTTAGTTAAAGTTAAAAATTAATTTCAAAATTAACTAAGTTAACTTAAAAATTATTAACTTTTTAACTTTATTATTTAACTTTGTAACTGGTTACTGTCCATCTCTGATATTTTAAAAATTGAAAATTGCGATAAAAAGTTTAAAACGTCACTTCGCGGTTACATGTTCTGAAATTATCGATGAAAAGTATAACGATAGGATGTAGTTATTAAAGTAAAAATTAATGTAACATTATTATTAATTCCATGGGTTAGATAAAATTTCATTTTTAATTTAAAACTTTATTCTAAAATACATTCACATGTAAATAAAACATATTTCTATATGAGAATTTTATATTTTTCATCATATATAATATCTAATAATGCTTTCTCGGATTATAATCTGAGAAAGAAAAGCTATCGCACTTTAAATCTATTTGCAATGCTTTCTTCTTGCGAATACACGTATATTGTTAAATTGTGTCGTGAAAATTGTCAAAATTACACGTTTCTTTCGCGTTTGGTGTTGGCTATTAGATAATCGATAATTAACTTATATATAATACAAGCAATACTTGTACTATTTTGTGTGTTGTGTTTAACATAAAAAAAGTTAGAGATAACGAATCATATAGTTAGAAATTTTGTTTTAAACAATTCTATTATTAATTAATATTTACTATTATTAATATAATTGTAAATTAGGTTAATAGGAGTTTGATTGTAGTCGTCCTAATGTCCATTTCTATTGATATAGATTAACACTTTAATTTCTAATTAACTTCAATATAATTAATTTCTAAAAATTAGAAAAAAATAAAGAATAAATTAAACTGAGATTAAAATATTAATTTATATCGGCAGAGATGAACATATAAAAAGAATTAGATTTTTATTTGTAATATAATATCGTTTGTACTAAATCGATATGTGTAAAGTGTAAACTATAGATTATAGAGAAAGAAGAATCGTACAATTGTGTGTTGCTTTGGACAAAATGTTACTCGCTCAACGTGACAACGAATCAATACTTTCCCAGTTGTGGCAGCGATTAGTAGACACCATGTTATGGGGGTCGCTTTCTACGTGCACTCATGCGCGCATTTTGCATTTCGCGCACGCATCCACCGCATAATTGACGGAGCACGTTGATTTTTCACATGCGAACGACGCTTAATTTTACGAACGCGACGGAATCTCTACAATACCCGCATACGTAGACAGTAGACTGCAGAAAAACAATCGTACAATTGTGCCGCTTACTTACACCTGTAATAACAAATTTCTCGAAAATTTTCTAATTTTTTATCACGCAAAGTTTAGAACGTTTTTGAATGCAAATTAAAAATAAGTTTAATTATCTGGAATTCTCCGTGCGCGCGGTTTCTTTTTCTCCTACAAGAAGAAAATCATAAAGAATTGAATTATTCGCATTTAAATGTGAAAAAGTACTAACAAAAATTAAAACGACTTAGTATTTTATTTTGTGCGAGATTGTCATCCTTGTATTTCTAACAAATGTAATGAGAAAATATGTCAAATATAAAAAAGTATAAATATTGAAGAAAAATTATTTGAAACAAGACAAAATTTGTATAAAAATCTAGCAAATCACTTATCTAAAAATGGCAAATTTACATAACTTTTTGGTATTCGCAAAAATAAAAATAAAATCTTCGAAAGGGGGGACAATTTCAAAGAGAGTTTCGCGTAAGAGTTTTTTCTTGGTAGACAAGATTCTTTGAAAATTCCAAATTTTTCAGAATTTTTAAAATAATGGCTCGGTATTGTACTTACATTTAACACCACATATGTACATTCGTCTGATCTCAAACTTTATGTTCTGTACACTGAGAGAAATGTTTGGTAAAATCAACTAACGTTTGGTTGAATAGTGATCAAATGAATTTTATAGTTATAATTACTAAATATATAGTTGTTTTGACCAAACAATTTGTAGCCTTAACCAAATAATTATTTTCATAAATACAACAAATTACAAAAAGTTTTGTTAAATGTAACTAAGTTTTTGGTAACCAGTAACTACAAAATTCATTTGATCACTATTCAACCAAATGTTAGTTGATCTCCAAATGATATCTCTCAGTGTATGAAGTTTTATATTTTCTGTATGAAAATTTTATATTTCGAACTGATAATTACACACACATAGAGATAGCTACGTTTGATGCTAAATCGGAGGAATCAAAACATTTCTTCGATCTAACGCTAAACTGCTGCGATATTTCGGAAATCCAGATAGAACGTTGCCATTCTGTTTCGATTTTCATTTGCCTCATGCCTCATAAATATAAACACAAGATGAAACATTATCTCTCGTGATTAATCAGGTGATCATAATTTTATGATCGCCTGACTTAATTAACGCGAATTTTTTCGGACTCATGATTATCCTAAAAAAATTTCCAAGTATTTGGAAAAGTGAGATGGAGATTGACCCGCGATCGAGGTCGTGAAGGGTCATGTCGAGACACAGTGAGAAAGAGAGGAGAGAGTAATAGAGACTGACGTGTTGGAGCGGCGCGGCGGGCCAATGAACGGTCGAGGGATGGATGGAAGGAAGGAAGGAAGGAAGGAAGGAAGATGAGGCCCTGGCCGCGGAGGAGAGCCGGTGCGTGCGGATCAATACCGATAGCGTGTACCTATAGGACGCGGAGACGCAGACTCTTGGGTGTGTCCGATCTCTCGCGCGCAGTACCCCAGAGCGTTTGTCGTGCGTGATTCCCTATTCCCGCCCGGCTTTTCTGGACCCCCGTACCCCTGCCCGTGTGGTCGACTCCTTCAAAAGGACATCGAACTCCAGCGTACGTTAAACCCTGTCGTGAAACTCCCGGTAAAGCCGCCGCTTCACCCACTCACCACGTCATTCTCATGTAGCCATCAGCTGATGGAGCGGTAGATGCCTCGCGTTCCAAACGCCGGAGGAGACCGTCTCCAAGAGACTCCGTTTGAGAAAATTGCAAGACTCATGACATTACATGCGACGCTTGAGAAGAGAAGACACGAAACTCTTGATTCATCTCGATTCAGTCGTGAAAAAACAATTTTGGAAATGTCGAATTAAATCGCTTGTCCTTAATGAATTTCTAAAGAGCGCTATGAAACTACTCACACGGAAAGAATTTTTTGTTATATTTCACCACAAAATTTGCTACAAGTTTTACCATGTGTAGAACAACTTGACAACCTATCAAATGTTACGAGTTACAATAGGAGTTTTTGGAATGTACAAAAGACATGTACAAAACAGTACATACACTGCTTAATAAAAATTACCAGGTAGCATTGTAAAATGTTCTCAAATTTTTACAGTTTAAGACAAAAGTTTCTTGTATAGTGATATATAATCAAATAAAAACTTTTTTTATATAATTATATATTTAATGTTATATCGTTTTTTTAATAACGCTTATTTTAATAAGATTCGAGAACTCGGAGTCTTTGGATCAGTCTCCTACCTTATAATAAAGACCCTCTAATCGGAATTGTGAAATAATATGCCCGATTTTGATGTGTCGCTATTTTTCAGCAAACTAATAGATATAATACGACTGTGTACACCATCGCAGTTGTGAAAAGGCACGTGTTTAACATGACACATTAACCTAGAGACACATGTACATCCAAATACAGTTGTCAGAAAGCTCCTGAAAAGTGACCGATCTAACCATGATGTTATTTCGTGGCTCTAACTAGAAGGTCTTTACTGTTTTACGTGCTAAACCAGTTCTTTTATTGATAAATGTGTTATATAGGGTGTTCCATTTTAATGTCCGATCCTTGATAACTTCGTAGAAATTGGTTTTAGAAAAAATATTTGTGTCAGACAAAAGTTGTTGCGGAGGTTGCCCGATCGAATTACATCTCTTTTGTGTTATGTATGTAAATTCGACACAAAAGAGGTATAAATCTTATCGAGCAACCGTACACCTTGAATAATGCTAATGCCGGCGGTACTCTGTAAGTTTCAAGCTTTATAACTCGGAAAATACTTAATGCAGGTAAACTTGATTATAATGTTTTGAAAAGCTCTTGACACGAGCTATTAGATTCTGGAGTCAAAAATAGAGCTTTCCATTTTAAAAAATCAATATGACCTTGACCTGACTTTAGCGACACTATCCAAGGTCAAACTGATAGAATCAGAAAATAAATATTTTTAAACCCAACAACTTTTGTCTGAAACATTTTTTACTAAAATGAATTTCTATGAAGTTATCAAGGACATTACAATAAAACCCTGTATATTGTCTATTTATGGTATAAAGCACATCGATTAATTTACCATACTGTATGGCAAAATTATCATGACTAACTGTTTGTATAAAAATATAAGTGTCATATTTCAGTACTAGACCAGCATAAAATAACAATATTATAGTACTAGCATTAAAATAATGTTATAGTACCGAGTACTCGTTTGTGAATCAATATTTAATAGTAGTACTGCCGGATTTTCGGTACTATGTCTGGAATTGAAAGAATGTTTCCTAGTGAATACTGGAATAAACGAAGCAATACTGGACTTTGCCGCTAGAAAGATGCAAGCTAAACTCTCTCTCTCTCTCTCTCTCTCGTAAGAAAAATATCACGCAGTATATTATAAGTATTATAATGTAACCGATAACCGCATAAAATTCGACATTTCTTTTCCCTCGTGTTAGAGCGAGCTCTCGAGCGTTGTAATGTTGCAAATCAGTATCAATTTTTAGTGCAGTATTAGTACTATAGTAGTATTAAGAATCAATATTGATATTTGGTACTGTTATAATATAAAGAATTGATATTTTTGGAACTGTTGAGAGGGGGAGGGGGGGATTGACTGTAATTCTGTACCGTAATAATATTGTATTTCAAGTCTTGGCTTATTGCTATCATCCCTGTTTCTATCAGTATTGGCATCTAGTATCACGTTTGGTATTCATTATTAAAAGTTGATACTAAGCCAGTATCTCATCAGTATTGAATTCCCATTTTGGTTAATAAAAATAATCAAACATTTTATATTTTAATGTGTTAAAATATAAAATATGTGTAGTAGATATTAATAAATCAGAGAGAAAATTACATAAAATTCTTCGAAATATAACGTTGACCCACTATAAAAATTTTCAGGGTAAATTTTATGAAAAATTTCCTTCCGTGTATAATATCGATTCTTTATGATTGTTCATTTGTGGTATATCAAAGTAATAGTAATAGCGATGTGTGGGTAAAACGTGTGGTATCTCGGTCATCAATTATCGAAATACCGATGTACAAAGATAACCGAACGGAAGCAGGGACGATCACAGTTAGATTTTCAGGAATTTACGTTATTAGAAAATGCATCGTAGTACGTAATTTCTTTCTAATAATATAACAAATTAATCAGCAGATTTAGAGCCATGTAATGTCACGGAATAATAGAATTAATTATTTTTGGAACATTTGTAAGATGAAAATAAGAAAAATCCTCAAAAATAAGAGCTCCCAAAAAATAAAAATCAAACTCGATTTTTAATTTTAATTTTTTTTTCATTTATAAGAAATTTTGGACGATTCATTCTCGAAAGCTCCAATGTTCAAAATCCTAATAATAAAATTTTTACGATACGAGGATCCAGTCCTTGTATGTAGACCTAAACGCAGTTATATAGAATGACTTGCTATTATTGGACGCGATCCAAGCCGGTCAAGCTATTAATATTTTCTTACTTGAAAATCCTCGCGTTTATGCACCGTCCAAGCGTAATAGATGAAAAAATGAGTTTGGGAAAATGTTTAAACTTTTATAAAGTGTCGAATTTCAAGTTAATTTGGAATTAATTCGACGAACTGGCATTATACGACTTAATTCGAGCGTACAAAAAAATCCTGCAAATTTTACGGAATTTTACAAAACGATCGCTATCTGAACTACCGCTATAGTAGTTTATCGATAAGATATATCAAGTGTGCAGAAAACGCATTAATTCTGTTTGTATTCAATGTTAAGAAGTGCGTGGGAGAAAACATATTTATGGTCAGTGAAACATATCAGAATAATCAATAGATTCATAAATTTTTACACGGAAATAAGTTTTACTGAGGTATCTAAAAATTTAGCTAGATACAGACCTAAAAATAATTTTTTTAGGCCATCAAAATAATTATAAAGGACGTTCAAGCATCATGAGCAATACTGCAAAATGTTTTGACATTCTAGTAACTAGTTTGACCGTCTTATGTATGTCTATTTCCAATGTACAGATTAATCTCCGCGATCTAAGCGAGGATTTGAAAACTCAGGCGAATTTTCAATTTTGAATTATTCTGCTTAAAATTCAGATGTATAAAAAAAGTGAAAAACGTTTTGGGTCAAACACTTGTGAAATATTTTGGGATGTTAAAAGAGTGTACCAGAAATTTTTTCTGATTTTTTGAAGCCAAAAATACTGTCTGGCACCAATGATCCGGTTGGACTATGAAGAGAAATATGTTAGAGGGTTAACTTTAATCTCGGGGGGATTAACTTACTCTTTTTCGTTTCCTAGTTTTAAGAAGTAGAAATGGACATTACATAATTATTTTGATTTAACAAAATAATTTTTGGATCTGTATTCAGCTAAATTTTTAAATATTGTACTTTAAAGTGAAATCGTTCCTTTCATGTATATAGAAACAGAAACGCGATTTTCCAATAATTTTAGCAATTATTTTTGTTTACAATATGCAATAGAAAGTAAAAAATGCCCAAAAATAATTCTTCTAGTTATAAAAATTATAAGTAATTGTTAAATATATAATTGGAAATATTAGATTTTTTATAAAGAAGTATAGTTCTGTCAAAAAGTTCCATTACAATTTCAAAATTAAACATTACACCTGTATTAACTACGTTCTGAATTATGTGTGATATATAACAAATTAATAATATTAAATTAATATTAAATAATTTTAACTTGTTCTCATTTTCTTACAGAAATTTAGTATTAATATTAAATTATCATAATTAAATTAAATTTAACATTAATATTAAATTAATTGAACTTCTATAAGGATTGCATTAAATATATTATATCGCTTTTAATAATTCAAGAACTGTATTTAACGTTTCCAAGTCATTTATTTCAAGTATATAAAATATTTTTAGAAATTATTCACGTCGTCAAAGTTATCAGCTTCTCTTCATAATTCAAGTCGTGACGATCGTTTGCGATACAGCAGGAGCGGGTCACGCGTTCCCAAGAATGCCTCGATGCGCGGGGACGGTATAATGCACATTAAAAAGCAGGCCTTCCTACTCGGTAAGCACTCGTTTCCAAAAATAACCAGCGAATATTAATAGACGCGTTAGATCCACGGCGGAGGAGACGGAGAAGTGAGCGCGTAGAGAGGGCCGCGATATTTTGGAGCACACACCATGATCCTATAGTTATTCCACGCCGCGATGCGCACTAAATTCGGTTACGAACGGAATATAAAACAGATAGTACGATTATATCGACGAAACAGGAGAGCTTTCTCGGCTTTTTCCTGACGACTAGGGGTAACTACGAGACACACGTATTTTCGTATTTGCAGGAAATGTAATCCGCAATCGAATTTTAATGAAAAATAAATCTTTTCAAATCTAAAAAAAGAGTACAATCGTTTTTATGTTAAATACAATTTTCCAGAATACTATTACGTAATAGTTCTGAAAATTTTAAGATTGAAGACTGTTGTAACTTTATCACGCCGCAAGAAGGCATATTTTTAAATTTTATTTTATTCAAAATACATGGATAAATTTATTTTTATCTCTTCAAAAAGAATCTGTTGTAAAGATTAGGATTAATAAAGTTTCCGTAATTAAACACTAGGTCTATTATTGCAGAGAGATTGTAAATTAAGAAGTTTCATTTCAGTTGTGTGTGAAAAATCCAATATACTTAAGGAAATTA
This sequence comes from Solenopsis fugax, assembly GCA_003595255.1. Taxonomy (NCBI): domain Eukaryota; kingdom Metazoa; phylum Arthropoda; class Insecta; order Hymenoptera; family Formicidae; genus Solenopsis; species Solenopsis fugax. Next base: position 14,952 of record QKQZ01011696.1, on the reverse strand, counting down.
TAAACTGAGATAATTACCGATATTATAGGGTGCAAAATTCTCCGAATTGGTTGTACAAAGTTGAAAACATATGTAAAATGAATGGTGGATACTGTATTTGAGTTTAAAAATGATAAAAATAATAAATTACCGATATATTATATATTTTTTAACTTCTCTCGTTTTTAAGCTCGAGTTGAGTATCCCACCATTTATTTTTGTGTGTACTTTAAACAAGTACAGGATTTTCAATTCTGTAAAATTAATTCGAAAAATTTTATACTCTGTAATGTCAGTAATTCTGTCAATTTAGGATCCCCTTAACTTTAAACAAAATAAAACTTTTTTCAAATGAAATACGTATTGAGCATCGAAATAAAAACTAACAATTCGTTTTTTTATTTCTCTCGCTAAACTCTGTAATTATAACATTCATTTCATTTTATATATAGTGTCTATATTAAATTATGCTATGTAACTTTTCGATTACTGACATTTCCTAAACGTTCTTTCCTATTTTTTTCGAAAAACTGAAATTATGACAATGTTTTAGCGAAATAAAATCAAATTCGTTCTTTAATTTTGTTTTAGATAATTATATTTACATGTAATATAAATAGTATTGAGAGAAAGAATACCATTTGGAACGAATATGAAACGTATTTATAATTTATATGACGCACTTTTTTTATATGGATGATGATACTGTTAATAACACCGAAATAATCGATCTTTGCTTATCATAATCTACGTTTTATGAGTATTCGTATTAAATCTCATTAAAATGATAGCGATGTCAAGTTCGCGGCGCGACGGTTAGTTACATTGTTCCTCTAACAATGAGTGAACGAATTGTGTGACACCGAGGGATTTCATTTCCAGGGAACTGACACCGCTCGGCTATTTTTGAATCGGACTCCACTGTCGAAAAAAAAAGCGAGAGAGAAAGAGAAAGAGAGAGAGAAAGAGAGAGAGAGAGAGAGAGAGAGCTGGCAAATAAAAAGCAGTCGAAATATTGCCCACGAGAACCTGCGACTAAAATAAATCGGACGGACAACTTATTTTCTCGCGCGACGCCGAATGTCGCTGCAATTCTTTAACTTCTTAACACCGTGATTAAGAATTTGCTAAGAAAAAGCACACTAAAAATTACTCCAAAATCATTGTTTCTCAGAACACATTCAGTATACTGTAATATACATATTTGAGTGTAAAAATGTCTAATAATGCTCTTATTTTCTAATAGCTTTGATTTAAATCATAAATTATAATTTTTAGATATAGCATAGAAGCATTATAATATTTAAAATATTAGGAAGGAAATAATTATGCAACTTACCGGCATAAGGACCAGAGGGTGAGTTATTATCTTTGTTGCCCTTTCCATCTTTGCTACCGCTTCCTGCAACAGCAAATAATAAATTCGAAATTACGATAGGATACTTGTAAAAATAGAATGTACGAAATATAATGTGTTTTATGTATATAGGAAAAGTTACTTGAAATAAGAAGCATTTGAATAACTCTTTCATTATTAGTGATAGTGAAAATCAAAATGTAATATTTTCAACATTGATTCGCTTTACAGCATGAATCAATGCTCAAGATTACCATTTTTAATATTTGCATTAGCATTTAAAATAGTAAGTTAAGGAAGTGTGCGAGCTCTTTGTTAAAATAAATTATTATAAATTTTAATGTATAAAATTTTCTTTATTTTATTTAAAAAAATGATGATTTTGAAACGTCCTTGTTCCTCCAATTAAAATCATGTCATCTTCTGATATCTCCTTTAAGGATGCTTTGGCTGTACAGTATCAGATAAAAGTTATCGAAATTTAATTCTAATCAATAACAAAAAATTTTAATCGAACGCCCGAAATTTGATTTTGAAACCAGTTGTAAAAGAACGAAACAACTTGGAAAAAATTTGGCTTATAATAACTTATGTGTAACAAAAATAATCATATTTTGTTGTAGTTTTAGGTAAATAACTTTTAAACGAATAAGTGAATAAAAAATAAACTTTTGCACGAATATTTATTAGAGTTTTATTAGTATGCGTAAAAAAAATTTGATTTAATTTGTAATGCTATTTCTTCATCAAATTTTCAAAAAGTGCTACAAAACGCGATTTTACAGAAGAATCATGATTAAATAAAAAATAAAATAATTTTCAAATCAATAACAGAATTGTGCTCAAATCAGAGATATCAAGACGTAACAATAGAATAATCTATAAAGTTTTTATATTTTTGATAATGCTGTGAGAAGTGACACATATCTTCTCACAGCATTGACAAAATCAAAGAAATTTCGTTTGTAGCATTTCTTTTTATAACTAAAAATGAAAGAATTATTCAGATGGTTTGCTTTAAATTCCTGTTCCTATATATATATATGTATATTATATGCACGTATATACTGAAAATATTGATCAAGCATAGCATATATTATTAAAAGTGAAATTTTTTTACCAACTTCCATTATTCAAGTATCTAGAAATCTGCATATTATAAATGTAAAGAAACCCAATTATAATAATAAGATAAGTATACAATGAAATATATAAAAGAATTTAAGAAATACTTATGAAGGAGGAAACGATACATGGCATTCGAGCAAAAGGGAAATCCATGCAAAGCCTCTCACACAAAGTGAAGGCACATTCCGTCGGAGCAGCAGTTGTAAAAAGCACAGTAATCGAAGGTAAGTGAGTAAATGTGTAATAGCGCAAATGTATGAGTTCCCCAACGAGCGAGTTAGATGAGTTAGTTGAGAAGATAAGGAGCAATAATGCATTACGTCAATTATTCGGAATGGAACGGCTACTTTGTAGCGAGCGGTGCTTCCCATTCTAAAATCCGCTTCATCGTGAAATGGAGATGAATATAATGGATGTACATAAAAAAAAAATATATAGATCGTGATAAAGGATATTAAAGAATTAAAGAATGCAGAATATTTCAGAATATTCATAGAGAGAGAATATGTTTTATAGAGATAAATAAATATTTTTTTATAAAATATATATTATATACATGCATACAAAATTTACATAAAAAAATAATAGAAGAGTGTCAAAATTTTTCAATCCGTGACAAATTTGTTTTTATTATTGTATGGAGGTTAGAACATTTTAAACATTTTTAATTAAAATAAATTTTTTTCCGTATATTGTTCAATTTTTTGTTTTTATTTCTTCATCAAAGATTTTTAAATGTAGTAATTTCTCGAGAAACACTCAAATTATATTTAAAAACAAGACACAGTAAAAAGAATTGAACGACTTTTAAAATGACATATTATTTGCGATTCTCGTTGGATCTAAAGGAATAAAGAGCACGATTAAATTTATCACAATTATACATTTCTCTTAAAAAGAAAAATGATATCTTTTCGCTGTTTAATTTCGCTTATTTCGCACAAATTAGACGAGTATAAAAAAAACGAAGGGAAGTTTTCATTCATTCATCGTATATATATGTGTGTGTATGTATCATTATATATTTTATTTGTGTATAAAAATGTCTCTTTGTTATTTTCTAATATCTTTGACTTAAATCATGAATTTTTGTATTCATCATAAATGTTATTTATATTATAAATACTTAAAAAAGTAATATTTATAAATATTATTCATAATATATATATTTATTTATTATAAACATATTTAAATAATCTTATTATCAGATTTAGCTAGTATTTTCTTTTCGCTATTTAAATGAGGTCTAAAAAATGGCATATCGATTTTCGTCACAACTCGATGACCGAAATATAATTTATTCTTGCCAATTGAGAAAGAAATCTCATTGTCAGTTATCTTCTAAAATGTGCCTGCCAGTGGATGTATTGGCACAACGTCAAATGATAAACTGATTATTAAGAAACCGAAAAGTATCGACGTGATCGGTAAATGCGGTTTTCTGGTCTACTAGTTAATAAATCGTAGAATCTGTAACTCGGTCAGTCGGAAATGAAATCCACGTAGTACGAAAGAAGCTCACATTTCCGGTGTCATTCGTCTTCCCTCGTCCAACGATCGATATCTTAGTGAGTGTTCTGCAATCCTTTCGACTAATCGTTTTCGTTTTAAAACAATGATACACGATTCGGAAATAAACTATTAAAGAACATCTCCGCGAGCGTATCTACGTTACTACGATCTTAATAACTCGTAATTAAATGCGATCCGTTTTCTACGATTATTTATAACAAGTGTATTTATAAAAACATTAATGTTCACGCTTTCATGCCTCCCTCCAAGAGATGTAGACAGACATACATTTTCCCATTTCACTGATTCACGTGTAAAATCTGATTGTTATATCGAAACTACATTGATTCAGGGATCAGAATATTTAGCAGATATCAGTAGAACCGATTTTCAAGTGACGGCATTCCACGTAGAATTTCGATTGAAAAATTGCGCAAAAAGTCTTCTACGTGACTTTTTGCACAATTTTTCAATCGAAATTCAAGAGTTCGTTGAAAGCGACGAAAGAGCGACGATGACGATCTAGAGAAGAAATAAGATAAAGGAAGAACAGGAAGAGAAGGAGGTCCTGAGAAAAAGAGACACGGACCATACCCGGGGAATAGGGACACGAGCAGTAAACTGGATCGCGGAATGGATTGCCGTTCGGAGTATATCAGTTGGTTTCTATACGTGTCGATCCTTAAGGAGCCTTAACTTGCACGAAAGTGTGACCTTTTCAGGTTTTACCGACCTGTACCGACATTTCTCGTAACGTTGCCGAGTCGAGAGCGTCAAGTTCGTTGACCTCACGTTTCTCGGCGATAGGTACACTTTATTCACATTCTACACATTGTTTATTCATTGCAATGTGGAATATTTAAAGTTAAATTCCTACGTACATGTATATATAGCAAGAAAAGATTGAAATAAATTTATTTATTATCGTATAATATATTATAAATAATGATTAAAAAAATAAAAAGTAGAAGTGATAGCATTTCTTTTTCATATCTCAATATTAATAGCACGTTCGAAACGATCTTGTATAGAAAGAGAGTTAATAGATGCTTAGAAATTACAGTATGTTTTCTTTGGTAAAAAAAAAAAAAACTAATAATTAGAGAAAATAAAAAAAGATACGATTTCACACACGCATGAAATTCTCTTATTTTAATATAACGTAAAAAAAATGATAAAGAGTAGTAGCATGCTCAAAACAATCTCGAATGGAAAGTTTTAATAAATACTTATAAATTCGAGTGTTTTCTTTGGCAAATGATAATAATTTAAGAGCATATTTTCAATGAAGAAAAGATCTAATTTAAAAGAGCGTATGAGAAATTCCTTCATTTTAATATAACGTACATCAGTTTACATTGTCAAATCAAGTTTGTAATTAATCTACATGTGTCGAGATCGAATTCGCCGAGATGTAATTTGCTCACTGTATTAGAACGAAACATTTGAGTTTCGAGGTTCTCGTCTTCGAATCGCATTTGAGGATCCAAAGGAATTAGAGATGTGTGTAAATCTGTCGTGGCGCTCAAGGTTGCGGTGTAGGTCGATCTGACACACAAGCACCTATTATGATAATAAGTATTACGTAACACGAGGATGCAAGCAGATGCGCTCGCAATTAGGTGAAATTAGATTAATGCTCCGACAAAATGAGATATTGATTAGTTGACATTGGGATCTCTTCTGGCGTGTATAGTATGCTTAAAATTAATTCACTTGCCCTTATTAACTTGAACAAAATGCATTCTGTAGCATAAAAAATTGCATTTGATAACTTCGATGTTGATTTTTATTGCGCAATACACAGAAAAAAAATTAGTATTAAATCAAGATTCATTGTTTCATATATAAGCAAGAATATAAAATCTTGGAAGAAATTGTAATCTTGAACAGTCATAATTTGCTTATATGAAGAGAAAAATTTTCTTCATGTAAGCAAATTATGTCTGTTTAAGATTATAAATTCTTCCAAGAAATTGGAGATATTCGACCGTTAATGTAATACATACACTGAGAAAAAAAAACTGTTAACTGAACTAAATACGTTTAGTTGCATATGAATTACTTAGTTCAAATGTTAATTTATTTGAGTCAAATACACGGTAGTAATTCGAATGAATATCTGTAGTTTCTCGAAATGACATTTCTTTGAATTAACAAATGTTTGCTTGACAGCCCGTGACCGCCGCATTTTTTTTTGAATGAACTAATATTTTTTTAAGTCCACAAATTTTTTTTCTCAGTGTACAAATCGAAATAAGAACGCCTTGTACGGTCAAGCTGGATCTTAGTGCTTTTTATAAATTTTACTTGTGTGATTTTTATATACCTTTTTTCAAATTCAACCGACTACGCGCTGAATTACTTTTCCGGTCAGCTATAAGTTGAACATGAACAGATAATATCACATTTATTAAATTAGAAATAATTTAATAATTAGCGATGCTAACTTGCATCTTGATGTTAGACCCCTTATCCCCTCTGAAAAATCACCCTGGCTGAGGTGATATTTTTCGCAATAAATAATTATGACCGGAAAAGTAATTCGGCGCGTAGTCGGTTGAATTTGAAAAAAGGTATATAAAAATCACATAAGTAAAATTTATAAAAAGCACTAAGATCCAGCTTGACCGTACAAGGCATTCTTATTTCAATTCTTCCAAGAAAATTTTATATTCTTGCTTATATAATAACGAATTCTTGATTGATACTAATTTTTTTTCTGAGTACTTTTCACCGAATTACGATCTGATAAATTGGCAGTACAAATCTAGATACTCGCAAACTTTCGGTTGGCGAATCCCCTTTTTTTTGTCGCGCTAGTACATTATGCACTAGACGCTTGATTGGCCGAGCATGACGAGATAGTACGCCGGCAACTTGTTGGAGGTACGGTATCAGCTGCAATTTTGCAAGGCTACCTCGCTGGGGGTTGGAAATAGTGAGAGTGGTCGAGGACAATGACGCGTACGCTCCCCAACGTTGGTCGTCCGGGGTAAAGGAGGTGGCGATGGTGGTGGTGGTGGTAGTAGCGGCGGTGATGGTGGTGGTGGTAATGATATGGTGGTGGTGGTGGCGGTGGTTGTTCACCCCCTGAATAAATCAATAAGTTCAGCCGATGCACGCTCTTGAACAGAACGCAATCGGAATACAAATTTCGAGTTGCTGGCTCGTGAAAAATAATAATACATATTCTCTATTCCTCTATTTAATATATTTTTATTCGCCGTAATAAAGAAGCTAATTTCAAAAATTAAAGTCACGTAGCTACCATGTTTTACCATCTACATCTCATGTATGACACCTGATATTCTTTAATAAATAACAACGATAACGTTAAGTTTATGAACTCAATCTTGCTGTTCATGTTGTGCAGTAGGCGAAAAGGGGGGAAAGTGTTGAGAAAGCGCGTACGAAAAGCTTTTAAAAGTTTGTCAAGGGAAGGATTAAGATCTGGACAATAAGAGCGCGCGCAGACCCATTTCCGCAACATGTTGGGCCCAGCTGACGTTCAAAGAATTCCGGTACCTTGTTCACGCTTTCTCTGTCTCTCTTTCTATCGGGACAAAATGTGATGCATGACGATGATCAAGTGGGCTGCATATGCGGGACTGCCGTGACAAACGAATTTTTATGTAATCCTTTTAGGTATATGTGTGACCGCTCTCACGACCGTGTATATCGATTCCGATGTATGTACGTCTTATGAGCTCTTATGAATAAAATAGCGCGCACGGTCGCAATTTCCGGACCCGTAAAGAGAAACGCGCGCACCTATTATCGTGCATTCGATCCCGCTGAAAGATCACGAATGAGACACGCTATTTATGACGACGAAGGCACGGTGTATCGGAAGCGAGATTCGGAACGAAACGCGACAGATTTAATAGTTCCTGATCATATGTTTTCCCAAGTCGAGCTTCATGCAATAAAATACTTTTTATAGTTTTGTGTTAAAATCAATTCTTGTTAAAATTTTTTAATTTTTAAAATATTCGCGTGTTGATTGAAGATAAGTGTTATTTGAATATTTTGTGTTAAATATATTCAACATTTTTTAGTGTTAAAATAATTTAATTTATAGACAAGTGAATAAGTAACATAAAAATAACAGTTTCAAATGTAAATTCTAAGATAGATGAATACAATGTAGGTATTAATTTAACGTATTATAAATGTTAATTTTACTTTTAAAGAAATATGTTTCCACACACTGTGTCAAAGTGTTACATTTTTTTTTGTTAATTTGTTACATAATATTTATGTGCATTTTCTAATATATTCTTATATTAAAAAAAAGGATGACTACACTCAGAGAAAAATTCATGTGGCAGCTATAAAAGTGACAAGTTTTATATATAGAATTAATGTACTTCAATAAACTATTTTATAGTTTTTACAATTAAAATTTCAGTTGTAATAACTATAAAATAATTTGTATTTTATAGTTTTTGTAAAATAGTTTATATCATCATGGCAACAATATTTGTGCAACTATTATTAGCTTATAGTGAAATAGTACTTCAACTATACTTACACAGTTATATAGATATTATTACAAATAAGTTATGACAATTACATGCTTCCGTACGATCGATTAAGTATACAGAATAACTATGACATCAACAATACAGAGCCCTGAAAGTGCTGGGAATGAAAACGAAGAATCCTACTTTCAGGATTTTGTATTACTCTGTATTTTCAAATTTTAGTCGATTCAATTTTTCCATTACCTACATTTACATTACTATTTTTCTATAGTTTATCTAACAATCTTACTACAAATGGTTAATATTACTGTATTTTTTTAATTCGTATAACTCGTTATTGTTTTTATTACAACTTTATAATACATAATTGAGATGCTATTTGTTCACAAATGTATAGTGACATATTTTTTCTCTGAGTGTATTTACGTAGTTATAATAACTAAAAATATAATTTATATGGTTAAAACTATGAATATATAATTGGCTTCGAAATTACTATGGATTATGATTAAATTATGATAACTGCACCCATTTTTTTTTCAATGCGAAAATCGACCAATATATGTAGACAATATAAATTAATAAGTAAAAGACTTATCCAAATTTAAAAAATTTTAATTTGTCAGGAAAGTATTAAAATCAGCATAGAAAGTTATTAAACATCTAGTATCATAACTTATTATTGTTGAGCTTTACGAACGTATTAATCTTTCTGCTAGTAAAACGTAATCTCTCATTTATAAAGGCTATTCTACAATGCTCTTTGCTTCTTGCTATTTTCCTGCTGCCTTCTTATACGTCTTTACACAATGTTTTATTGAAATGAGATAAAAGTTGACGAATTCTGAAAGAGATAAGAAACATGATGGTCGATAAAATAATGTGCAAAAAGGCAAAGAGAATAAAACGGAAAGCAAAGAGCATTTTGTAAATTGGCCTTAATAGTTCATGGTCTGCTTGATAAAAAGAGTAAAAAATTATTAATATCTAAAAACAAAGGTATTCTCAATGGAAATTATTTTAAATCTTGCAACACTTGAAAGCATTGTTCTTATTACGCGCCTTTTAAGGACTTTCTCTCAGACTACTTTGTATTTTATTGTAATATTTTATTACTGAAAATTGTGTAGAATTCGCGCAAACAATACCTTTAAACATCAAGATTTATTCTAACCGAATAAGGTCTTTTTCATTTATTAATTTGTACTGTTCACGTTTCGGTCGATTTTCACTTGATATTATTTATTTTACTGTAATTTCACACTTTCATTAACACACTGTTCTTGTAACAGCTTCTTATATATTTAATAGCTTTATCTGCTGATTTTAATATTTTCTCGACAAATTAAAATTTTTAAAGATTTGAATTAGATTTAATAAAAATTAAAAAACATATTGTTTTTACTTGTCTCTCTGAAGACAAAAATCGGCTAATTTTATCCATTGTTCTTTAGTGCATTATTTATGACACGTGAAATGTATTAAATTTAACACAAAATTTTTTACTGCATGCCTAAAAAGACGATTATCGAGAATTAATTTTTTCAATGGCAAATCTGGAAGCTACGTAAAATACATTTATTAACGTTTTAAAGTACTTGCCAAAGGAATTGCAGATCGGTAAATTGCCGTTATGCCTTTTTAACGGACGGAAAGGGGTAAGACTCTGTGACACGAATAACGAAATGATTTTTAAACACGGAAGGGAGCGTGTTTTTTTTTTTAACTTACTCTTACGATAATGACATAACTGTATTTTGTACGGTGCATAGCGATTGCGTATCTACGGTGCATTGACGTCGACATTCAGGAAAACGCCGAAGGAGCGCGACGGAAAACACGCGATGGCGACTCACTTCTCGATATCGCGGTCGAGTTGCGGCAGCTGTCGCGCGCGCGACGCGTGGGATGCCCTTAAAATTTATTCTATTTATAGAACACACGGCGGCGACGAACTGTTGAAAGTGAGGTCGTCATCGCAATGCGATCGAGATAGAGATTCAAGGAGATACTTGTAACTGACGAATATGCTAAGCCGCACGAATACGCTAAAGAAACACATTGAGAAACGAAGATTCTCAGACGAACCCTTTCGTGCCTGGTGAGACATGTCTCGGTCCTTCAAAAATTCATACTTTTGACAAAAAAGAAAATAAAGATAACGATTTCTTTCTAGGCTTACTTTAATTTTTACTTACTGTATGTCTGTATGAGTATAAAATACTCGAAGTTTAAAAATAGCGCGACATTTGTAGAAACCGGGAAATGAGGGGACGGCACTGAGAGAAATATTTGGTGTGGTTTGGTTGAATAGTGCACAGAAAAAAAAATTAATATCAAATCAACAATTCATTGTTTCATATATAAGCAAGAATATAAAATCTTCTTGGAAGAATTTATAATCTTAAACAGACATAATTTGCTTACATGGAGAAAATTTTTCTCTTCACGTAAGCAAATTATGTCTGATTAAGATTATTAAATTCTTTCAAGAAGATTTTATATTCTTGCTTACATATGAAACAATGAATTGTTGATTTGATACTCATTTTTTCTGTGTGAATAAATGAATCTTATAGTTATAATTATTAAACATATAGTTGTTTTGAACAAACAATTTGTAGCCTTAACCAAACAATTATTTTTGTACAACAAATTATAAAAAGTTTTGTTAAGTGTAAGTTTTTGGTACCAGTAACTACAAAATTCATTTATTCACTATTCAACCAAACTTTGGTTGATCTTATCAAACGATTTCTCTCAGTGTAGATGTGGGAGGAAAAAAGTTAAATTTTCAATCAATACTTTTCCCTACCTAGCGTCGTCAGTTTATGTGAAGAAGCCGTACATTTCGTGTTTTTTCTAACAATTGTGCAACTTCGCTTGTCGAAATAAATGTACTTATTGCACGATAATTTTTTTTATTAAAATATATACCTTTAACTGTTCGTTCCTTTAGTTTTTTATTTTTATCTCTATATTAAATATAATTAATAATTTTTTTGAAAAAAAGTGTTTTTCGTGATTCTTCGAAGAATTCACTTTCGTTTATTGTTAAATATTTTTTACAATTTTCGATAACTCTACTTATACCGGACTCTTCTTCAGACCTTCCAGAATAAAGATTTTACAGTTACTTTTTAATCGGTTTTTTTTTCTGAAAATTAGGAATACTTGACCATAGACAAGGTACACTATACTCTTTATGCTGTAACGATGGAAGTGAAAATACGTATGATAAATGAGGGTTAAACATGAAAGATAGGGCTCTTTACAAAAAAACAACACCTTTGTGAGTTTCATCCCTTAATCTGCATGATCAAATACTCGTAAAATAGGGTAAAAGTGAAAAATACATTTATCTTCCATAAAAAATCAAGATAGCAAGATCTTTCTGGATTCATTTTGAAGGTCAACGTAAGGGTTATATGAAAAAAAATCATTATTAATTTAAAAATGGACTAAAATGTTAAATTTTGTTGCAATCACATGTAAGTTGGTATATATAAATTTTTGAGGACGCTGATGACAAATGTGCAATAAAAATTCCAAAATTAAAAATAGCGAATTTAACATGGCGGACTAAAATGTCAAGAAAATTTTACATTTTGGTGCAATATATTGGATTTGCCAGTTTGAAATTAAAAATTATAACCATAGATTCAAAATCAACGTTCCTAAAAATCTTTAGTAGGAGATGATTTAGATACTAATTATTCCTAGGAAAGACAAGAAAGAGTTAAAAAAAATCGTAAAACTCTTACATATACATTCGAGATTGAAGATTTACGAATTAAAGAGTAGAATTCAATTAATCAAAACAAAATGGATTAAAATTATAGATTTGATTCGAATTCTAATCATTAATTTGTAATGGCCATTCTGCAATGGGTACACTGAGAAAAAAAATTGTTGATTAAATCTTTTAATTTAATTAAATTTATTCAGTTTAAGTATTCATGTTTTTGAGTTAAATAATGTTTAATCAAATTGAAAAATTTAGTCAATTTAACAATATTTTTTTCTCAATGTATGAATTATGGGATAATTTCCAACAATTGATTTTTAGGAATAATAATAAATAAAATTGAATCACAAAGGAAGATCTTGGCGTTTTGTAATTTCCCTTGATAAATCTTTGTATTAGATAGATTGTATTTTATTTCATGACACTGTATTTATATATTAAAATTCTAATGCCTAGTTAGGGTCTTATGGTAATATGATTTTAAAGGAAATGTACTATTATCATATAGGAACATGTGAATCGTGAGATCTGACAAGTGTTTTAATTAACCGGCATAAAGATATATCCCTTTTCTACAGGGATCACAATAGCTACTAAAAAGTGAGTGCCCTCACATACAAGCTTCCATGCTAAATTAACTCATTCTTAAGATTAATTTGGACATTCTAATTAACGAATGTTATCAATTACTTTTTTCTCGTTATCATACTTTCGCTCCCTCACGTTAACGAACCGTAAACGCGACGCTCGAACGCATTGTTTCCAGTTGGAACAAAAGTTACGCTTACTTGTCATTCTTCGTTAAGTTATTAACTGAGGTGAGTTAAGTGCGAACAAAAGAGATTATTACAATTGTAAATGTGTAACGATGACCGGCTTTTCACCGTGAGAACGCGCTCTTTCCGAAGAGTAAAAGTTTCTACCACTTCTTGTTAAGTTTCTTACTATTGACGATATCCACCGCATTATAAACGGCGTTGTAAATAATGTAACAGTCCGTTTGCGAGGCTAGCCGCGAGGTAATCTTACCGAATTTCCCGACCATGTAATTATACGCGATAATTACGAACAACACTACTTTCCAGTCGAAAGTGAAATATACCTCGATAAAATCAGGCAGAGCTGTAAATCCATTCGACAATTAGGTATCGTAGGCATTAATAATCGTCAATAATTAATCACAAATCGCATTTTATTATTTATTACGGAGGATATTACGATACACAGATCTTAGCAAAAAATCATTTTTATTATTGAGAATAAAATTGTTGAAATTTTAGTATTTATTTGAATTCTATGAAATCACTATTGATTTTAAAGTAAAATTAAATTAATAAAATATTTTTGATAATCATTAATACAATTTTATATAATGTTTATGTGTATTCTTAATTTTGCCGTAAAATGTCGACTTATACCTAGAACCTTATAGCAGCCTTAATTCATATTTTTATAATTCATGTTTTTAAATTACTTTTTTAATAGCATTACCAAAGTTTTCGTTATACTTCATCAAAAGTCTATAATTCATTAGCATACTTTCATTAGCTTTTTACTTTTATACGAGTAAAACTACATGGTGAATGGAGTTGAATTTTTGTAAGGATAAAAAAATATGCTCTATTCATATAATTTTTTTTGTATACCGAAATATTTTAAAAAATAACGTAGTAACGTAATATGATGTAACATACATTAGCCGTTTTATGCATCTATCATAAGATGGCATATAAAAAACTCTAAATTAAACTTTTATTTTCTTAGAAATCACTCGATCAATCAGTTTGAAATTTTAATATAATATTAGTTTTCGTTTTAAATAACATTCTATATAATTTTTAAACAGATTGAAGCATTTGGATTTTTCAATCGTATTTTTTTAATAGGCGACAGGTTTTCATCGTTAAATTGAAGGCGAAATTTGCGAGTTTATTTCACGGACAAGAACATACGCTATCGTTTAGATGTTATTTGCTACTATATTTGTAGGAAATAAATTTGTAATACAAAACTTATCAAAAATATAGGAGTCCCTATCATTGAAGACAGATCCGAAAAATATCAATATCACGCATTATACCACGTTTCTTTTAAGGAAGCAATCTGGTATTTTCCGGTCTTATTTTCTTCAGGACACTTTGCTCTACACATTGAATCTAAAATAAACCATTTAAAAAATGTTCGAAATGCTAACAACATGTACGCAAAACTTGAATTTCGTATAAAAATTAACGTTATTTATGTTGTTAATATTCTTCTAATGTTTACTGGATAAATTTTTCAAGAGCTGATTTATTCTCAGAGAATGTCATGTAAGAATTTCTATTCGTCACGACGCGTCGTTCAGGTTCGTGCATGATTACGTCGAGCTGACGCCGCTCGAACTCTCATCTTTCGCAAACGAAGCAGAAATGAGATACATACTTGTATCTTCTCTAAAAAGATGAATGAGGGAGCTATCAATACGACACAAAACATTTCTGAACATTTTTTGCAATATTGCTGAATTGTTATACCCAAACTACACACACGATATTTATGAATATAATGATATTTATGAAAATATTTATAAATATTTATGAATACTTATAAATATTTATGGATATTATTACATCTTTTAAAAATACTAGGGGAGACTGGGGCAATTCGGATGATTTCTTTTTTTCTTTTGCGTCTCCTGAGTTCTGTATTCATTAAAAAAAAAGTTGAACGGTTTGAAAGGTTGAACCTTCCCCTTC